>ML110142.1:0-12647 GCA_003697995.1 Taxidea taxus jeffersonii | reverse complement strand
CCCCCTCACCCCTCTCCCCTCCAAAACCCTCAGTTTGTTTCTCAGAGTCCATAGTCTCTCATGGTTCTTCTCCCCCTCTGATTTCCCTCAATTCACTTTTCCATTATTGAATAATTCATAATTTTTTCTGTGACTTGCCATATTAAAACACACTGAACTATGCACATGGATCTGTTTCTGGGTTTCTGATTAATTGGTCAATTTATCTAACCTTTCATTAATGCCCTACTTATTTCTTTTGGGAGAGGCAAGGTAATGAATACGGGATGGGGGGGTACAGTTTTAATCCTAGCTTTTGTTTTATTAGGAGATTTATGAGTGCTTATTATGTGTGTGTACATGCGAAAGGAAATTGATGAAAGCAAACCATTCATGCATCAATGAACAGTGATGAGTATGTGCTGTAAACTAAAGATTTTTATTACACCAATTCTGTTTTTTTGCATTAGAAGTCCCGTGGATGGGGGGGATACCACAGTTTAATGTTTTCATATAGAACAGTTTCATATTCGTAATTTGTGGGTCTCTTTCAATTTCTTTCATCAAGGTTAATTAAGGTTTTAAGTAAAGTCATTTATCTTATTCAGCTGAAGGCAGAGAATGTTTCAGTTATCACAGCAAAATTAGTGCCCACCACAGTATCTGCCAAATAGTGAGCATTTAGTAAATACTTGTTGTATGCATAAGAAATTCATTAAGATGACCTTTTTATTAATAGACAAACATATATTTGATTTTCATGGGTCTCGATTTTCAAATGGGACCCTGAGCTCATACAAATCCCAGGTAAAAACTGATAACACCTCTAGTTCGGAATAAGATCTTACTTACCTTAAAATGGCTTCCAACCTTGAAAGGTGATCAGTGACTATAACCAAATATATTTTTTTACATTTAAAAATTGTTTCCGACTATGAAAACTGACCAGTAATTAAAATAAAAATTTCAAATCTTTTTATGTATTTGTATAAATGTATACATTGGTATGGGTGTGCATATGTGTAAAACATTGGTTTTCATGTGGTGAATGTATAACTATTGCAGCTGACATAAAATTTATTAATGTGTTTGGTCAAAAAGGAACCTTAGAAGGACCCTGCTCCTGTGGTTAGACTTAGGGGAGTTACACACTTCTTTGTGAATCTTGTGATTACAACTCTTATAAAATTATGAATCATTTTTCAAGGAATAGGCATTGCAAATTTTTATAAATGCAGGGCGTTGGTAAGTTCTCTAAAACAGAGCCATTTGGAGTCTTAATCTATTATAACTAATTTTACAGATAAGAAAATAAGAACTGGAAAGTTTACGTTGTCTTTCAAGCTAGTTAGTGCCTGAGTTAGTAACAGAGCAAAGTTTCCTGAATGCTAGTCCAATTCTAATTCCCCTTGCTTTGGACAGTATTTCAGAACATTCTGAAATGTGGAAACAATGAAACATTATTTCACTATTTATCAGTAATGAACCAAAATAATTGGAAAATTGCATCATGGTTCCCATTTCCATAATTCCTATTCATATCGGTGTTCCATGTGTTCCAACAACATTATTTAAAATTTTTGCCTTTTAGTTCTTCCTTTGCTTCATTTAACACAAGACAATACATTGTGATTTAGTATTATATCCTCTCGTATATTTGTAATCCAAATTTCCAAGAGACAACGTAAAATTTTAGTTCCTAATCATTGCATAAGTGGCATCATATCACCGAAAGAGTTACGACATTTCCAGAAAATTTCAGCCTCTACTGAATAATTTAGTATTTTTAAAATCAAACTTTAACAAATGTGTTTCAGAACCTATCACAAATATGCATGTCTATTCAAATATGCCTTTAGTCCTTTTCTTAGTAAGTTAGTCCTAGAGGCAGCAACACCATTTTCAACAAATATCTATATTGGGGGCAATGCCTGTTGTGCTAGTTGGAGGAAAAAATCTATTACAGGTAACCTTGTCTTCCAGACTACTTTGTTTTCCTCCTGTCTACCTGTTGATTATATAAGAGATGCCAAATATTTATTAAGCCTGGTTCTTGGAAACCTTTTGAACAGCATTTTCTCCACGTTGTTTCCCATAAGTCAGCAATGGGGCCAACAGGGTACAGCCTCTTCTCCTCCTCAGTCTTGCTTCTGTAAGGGTGGGGCCAGTGACCAGGAACACCAGTGACAGAGAATTCATGGAGGTCTGAATAGCCAACAAGAAGCACTGCCTTGATGACAGTGGACAGATGTGTATTTTCCATGTTAAATGCAGTAATGCCCCTCTTTATTTAAGGTGAAGAAAGAAGAGGGAACTTAGTCTTTCTGGAACATCTAGTAGAACAGGTAACTTCTCTCTCACTAATTATGTAGAAATCATTTCCTAAACAATTTTCGGGTCCTATCCACTTGGGGATATCAATACAGGCATGTCGTCATAACAAGGATGGCAGTGCCACACACAGTTTTCTAAAGAATACTCGTGGACTATAAGCCCATATGGAATCAACGTGGGAAAGGTTCTGGTGGTGTAGCGAAATTAAAGAATCCTACCTCCTAGAGTTTCTAATTGAAAAAATATTCTGTTAAATTTTCTTTATGACCACCTGCATGACTGCCAGATATTTTTTTACTCCTTATTTCAGAAAGTGAATTATAACTGGGTTCTGTTACATTTCTTTGAAAATCATTCCGTTTCCTCACAGACGGGACAGTAATTGCTTCTGTGTCCAGGATAGAGACTAGCCAACTACCACTATACATTGAGAGAATTGGGATTGCTAGACATTAGCTAAGTAAATTAGCCTTTCCTAAACAAGGTTAAAAAGAATATATATGTCCTTTCTCCACAAATGACAAAGATCTGTGTCAATTATATTTCAGTAAAAATTAAAATAGCCAAATCATAAAATTGGAAGAAATTTGAGGTCTTAGAAAATTATAAAGACACCGTAATTATTCAATAGAACTTCTAAATAATAAATATTTTAAATGTCTGAAGATAGTCCCATGAGAGGACAATAATTTATTAGTTACTATGGTTGAAGAGTTTGTAATTATATGATTCAAATCACATTGTTGATATTTCATGCAAAATACCTTGTCAAGCATAGGCAATTACTCAAACAATAGTTAAGAGGAAGAGATTCATTTAGAATGTTCATTTGCCTTAATTAATTTTGGCACATGACTACAGCTGAGGGAGGAATTTTTAAGATCTCCATGACTTACTGACGGAAAGTAGGAGAGCCACTGAATCATACTTGATACTCATATTTTCATCTTAGAAAGGATAAACTTGGGTAATAAAAGATCCATTTAAAATGTTGATTTACTCATCGTGGTATTAAAGTTGTTTTTAATGAAATTCTTATTATTACAATTATGGCTTTATAATATCTTCATTGCCAAGTATAAAAACAGATTGAGGTAGCCACACATTTGAACATGTGACTATGTAAATGAATTTTCTCTAACTCGAATTTCTATGTAATGAAAATTGGACCTGGTTAAGCTATAGCTTAGTAAAAAAAACCTCAGAACATTTATTCTATCTTTAGATGAGTTAGTTATAATGATCTACTAGTGAGAAAAATATTTCATATTTCATAAAATTATATTTCATAAAATATTTCCATTCTGTAGGAAATAAAATAGTTTTTCATTGAATTCCCAGTGATAGAAAGATTTACATTTGTCAACTTATTGTAAGATTCCAGAAAGTTTTTGACTATCAAATACTTACATTTAATTCGGAACGATGTTTTACAGTGGATACTTAATTAAACATGAGTTTACAAGCAAAATATTCACAACTTCATTATCTGTCAGGCTATTTTGTTTATTCAGTGTCAAATGTTCAGATGTTTACAAACATGGACTTTCTTTTAGGAAAGCAATATTATAATTGTTAGGAAAACATATGCTTATTGAACTATATATATTTCAGTGTATTTGGTATTGATATACATATTGGCAGCTAAAAAATAGTAAGAGGAGAGTTTTCCTCAGTGACTAATTTCGATATATAAAACTGTTTAGTTGGCTTTAAAACCAGATGCATTGTAATTAAGCTTATTGACTTGCTTTGCTAACAAATAATTTTTTAGAAATACTGTTTCAGACACTGCGATTCAGTATACAAAATTTATTTTTAATGTAGCAGGTTATTTAGGAAATAAAATCCTTATGTGTTGTGCGTTAACTCTCAGGGACATTTCCTGTTTCCCGCTCTTCCCCACTACCTTCCCTTTCTCTGAGCATCTAAAAATCAAGTAACCACTGAAACATTCTCTTTACCTCCTCTCATCCCACCGCTTCTATCCTTGAATGTGTCTGGAAAAGGGAAAGAAACTGAGTGAGAAGGATACCTACCCTACCCCCGTCACTATTTTCAGCTGAAGATTTTTAATTCTGACTGTGATTTTGGTTCTTTTGAAAATGTAGCAATTACTAGTTTTAGGACCTCGGGGCTTCGATCATTTCTACATGAATGCTTTTTCCATTTATAGCAGAATTTTCCATTGACCTTTCCTAAGGTCTACAAATAATCCCTTAGACTCCCTGTTTGCTGCTAAAACTAATACAAACATATTACATTTACGGTGTTCATGTACAGTGGTAAATTAGGCCCCGGATGAGTGAATTTTTCAGTTTGTAGCTAGCACCCAGATGAGCTCCTAGTGAAAGGAATGACTCTGCTACACAGTCTGGCCAGAGTTCCGGCTCAGCAAGTTTTCTCCTGTGTATGATCTCTGGTCACAGAAGATTTTCTCTTCCGTTGTGTTCCCCCCCAGTAAGCCATAGATGATGGCACCAGACCCCTAGAAGGTGTTTGTGGTGCTAGCTGTAATTTAATGCATCTTTGGAACGTGTCTTCAGTCCTCTGTGCCTCCCCGCCCCCCCAACAGCCCTAACTTCTGTTTACTTCTCATCAGCTGCTTCTCCTCCACTATGTGCCCAGGACTTGTCCAGAATTTTCTTTAAGTATCAGGCTAATCATCTGGACTGGCAGGATTCCCTTTCTTCTTATTGAAGAGGAGAGTATACTTATGCTAGCTATTCTTCTGGAACTTCTCAAGGATACTAAGTAAGACGGTGCACTGCATCTCTTTGGGACATCATTCATTTTTGTGGTCATCCTGGATTTGGATATTTATTACTATGATGTTCTGGCAGATGGCTGTGTCTTGAAGAAGGGCCAGCTTTCTCTAACATGCACAGAGGCACCAATTATGCTAAGCACAAGATGGGATTTCCCATAACATATTCTTTGTCATTTTGTACTTTTATAATAGGAAGGTAGTGCTGTGTACATTGAGATTCTAAGAGAGATCCCAAACCTATGAGGAGTTAGCCAAAGTCCCCAGAGTCTTACAACCAACAAGCTTCCTCTCCCTGATTTAAGCATTCTTATCTTTTAACTCCCATCCTTTCTATAATCTGGTTATCTGTCTATAATAAATGAAAAAGTTCATGAGAAATGCTTGCTGAAAATATTTAATTCTATAATTTTAAGTTTTGCCTGGTTGCTTTACATGTAACACTGTTATGTAATTCATGACCACTCAGTGCCCCATGGGGATTATATATATATGGCCTTAGGGATAATTCAGTTGCATTATGCTCTTAATAGTTACATAGTCTTCTAAATTTCTAACAATACATATACTGTTGTATGGCCGTCTACTTCTTGGAATCTTCCAAAATACATGTTATTCAGTGAAATGATTTCCAAAAAGTTTTTAGATTAAGAATATGTCTATTCTAAGGACACCTGAGATGTGAATTAAAAAAAAAATACAGGGTCCCAACAGACATGGTTCTCAGCCCAAACCTCTAGGGCTCTTTGCCAATTCATGATATCTGTGATGGAGTACAGTGCCCTCTGCCAGAGTGACTCCTCACCTGGCCAACTCAACAATCTACCCAAGCAATCTGAATTGAGTAGAAGGGACAGACATGTCCCCAGCATTCTCCTCACTGGGGCATCCTCAAATTCATATTGAAACGCTTTCTTTCTTTACGTGTGACCAGGAAGCACATGCATCTTTAAAATCGAAGCCTTTAGCTGAGCCTCACAGGCTTTTGCTCCCCTGTCTCATATACCACGTGACCTTTTCAAATAAAGTTTAAGATATTTTGGGTTAAACTGTTAAATGCCAATGTCTTTTCTCCACCTACTTTTCAAAACTCAGTTCACCTGAGCTGCTTCACCTTGGTGCTTCTCAATGACAAGTGTGTCCTTGTTTAGATAAGATCACATCCTTATCGACCTTCTTAAGTGTCAAATGTGGAGCAGTTGCAATGCAGTGGGTCTGTTTTTGGACACCGGAGAAGAGTCTCCGCTCTAGGATTTCCTCAAGGCGGAGCCAATCCTGCCAGCGGATAGTGATTATAACCCAACAGGGACCTGCTTGTGAAACCAGCCAAGAGGCGAGGTCTAGCCTCCAGTGATCTTATCCAACTAGGTGTCTGTGCTCACTTAGTTAATTGAAGCTGTGCCATAAGTTTGCTGAGCAGTTTGGCAGGTAGCATTACTGATCTATCTTGTCAGGAGACAGTTAAGTGAGATCCTAGCCACATCCTGGTTTCTGAATTAATTAGTTCCTGGCAAGTTTGACCGAAGAGACAAACGGGACACGACTGTGGAGAAAGGCACACTTCCTGCCAGTTTCTTCCCTGTCTTACCAGCAAGGCTGATGTTTCTGGACCCTTGAGTAGGCAAACACTGACATGTTGGAGGAACTCTGAGTGATGACCTCGCTACTGAGCAGATGGCCTCCCATAATTACCATTACACTCCTGTGGAAGGCAACTTCAGCATTACCAAAGATAAGAATTGCTACCAAGGTGCGGTCAAGATGCTAACCATCCATTATTTCACTACAGGAGGCCCAGACTAGCTGCTTCCAGCTTTTCTTTTGCTCTGCTGTCAGTGTAGGAACACTTTAGGGATAAGTATTTTGGTGTGGACTATGTATCTGAAGTATATGTAAATATAAATTGAAATTCTACTAATATGTTAAATTGGCAATATAAAGCCCATGCAGCAGACATGTTTTTTATACATTTCTGGGTCTGAAGGGGATGGGTTGCAAATACTAACAAAATGCAAATTGAAAAGAATTGGATTTTACCATAATAAGACCATACCACCAAGGAAGCATGCTTGGAGAATGAGATTGTTTCCATCTGATTTTCCTCTGAGCCCTGCCATCCTCATAATTTCTCACTTTCATGGAGCAAAGAAAAACGTGAGAAAAATGGATAGAAATTTTACGTAAGATGAAACCTATCTTATGATGATGGAGTAGAGGGAGTTTAGAAGGGGGAAGAAAGGAACAGAGCGGACATTCCATGTTTCCTAACAAACAGCTTCCCTTACTTCTCTCCGACGGCCAGAAAGACGACTTTATTTAGGTGCTTACACCTCCTACCTCTTCATCCCTCCCCCAGAATAATTCAGGGAAGGATGAGTTTACTCCCTCAGAGGGGTTAGTCTTACTGGCTTAAAGTAAGGCAGGTGCCCCGGTGTTGGCCCCTTGTGAATGATTGGTTTATCGGGGAGGGGAAGTGACCTTGATACAGCTAATGTGGCAAGAGAGGAAGTCCAATGACAAGTTTCTGGGGAGTATGTTGTAGCTATTGAGAAAAGACATAGAAACATATAAATACCTCTTTTCTACTGGATCTTAGCTTGTCTGGATGTGATTTTTTTTGGAACTACGATGGCCTTTTGAGGGCTATAAGGAGAACAAAGCTCCAAAGACAAAACGGACGTTCGGAACATAACAGAGGAGTAAAAGCCTGGCTTTTTGATAAAAAGATTAAGTCCCTGAACTAATTCTCTAGATCCTCCTTATCTTGAACTTTCTTGTTGCTAGCTTTTCTCCGTATTTGAGCCAGTATTTTCTAAACTGCACAGGAGAATCACGGGCAGAACTTTTAAAAATCCGAATGCCCAGCTCTCACCCCACTGGTGTCTGATCAGAATGTTGGGTGGGAGCCAGATATCAGTATATTTCAAGGACCCTCCCAGGTGATTCCATTTTGTAGCAACATTTGGAAACCATCTGGTCTGAGCCATTTTGAAGTATATCTTTTGTTATTTCCATTCAAGTGCTTCCTAACTGAAATGACAGAATTCAAACTAAGAAAAAAAAAAAAAAAGGAAAAAAGAAACTAAAAGCATTATTTGTATCAGTAGCTACACTGAATAAGAAAATAGAAACAATATTAAGGAGAGTATAATAAAGAGTCAAAAATGCTTTCGTAGTTTTCAAGAGGAACTCTAACTCAGTTACTTAGCAATTTAATTGAACCATATTCAAATGTAATCAAGTACCTACTACGCTTGATAGAGTAGTCTTACTGATTAGTTCCTTTGATAAAACTTCATGTCTATTTAATAACCTGAAGTTTAATTTATGTAAAATAATTAAAAGTGAGAGAATCCTTCCCTCCTTATTAAATTTGGTCTTTGAAGAATGTCCACACAACAGAAACAAATATTGGCTTCTGTTATATATAATTTCAAGAGCAGAAGATTCATTATCCTTGTCAGATGTTACAAATCTCCCTGAACACACACACACACACAAATAGACGCACATCATGTTTTAACCCCTGGTGAATCCTAGATTAAGTCCCTCTGATATCTTATCTTGTTGTGTAGTCCATAATTATTATAATATTGAATTTAGGAAACCATCTAAGGAATTATCTACTTACACTCCACATGGGGAAACTCAGGCAACAAAACTAACAGCTCACTGGGTATCACGGCAATAATTCTAGGATTCAACCAGGAAGTCTCATTTTCTATTCCCCAGAAGGTTATATTTTCTTTTATTTTGAGGAGGGGAACTTCCTGTCTTCTCCTTCTTCAGGGCAGAGATTACCGAGCAATAATCCTTCAGTTGTTTCCCATCTAAGAGCCAAAGGACAGCAATCTGTGTCTTTCTCACACTTTTAAAACACTGTGCCACCGACTCAGGATCTTGCTGAGAATTTCAGTGCCACCCTAGCCCAAGGGTGGTTATTTTTGGTTCCCTAAATTTTAACCCTGTTTGTAATCACAGTACATCATAATCTAACATGATGGCTTCCAGAAAAACCTTATAGTTTTTGTAAAAATGTTCTTGATGTCCCCTAGCTATCATGGATCCCATTCTTCTCCACTGTTCAGTTGTTGGCTTGGGACCTTGATTTCCTACTTTGTCTTCAAGTAGGATCATAAAAACTGGGATAGGTACTATATATGAAGGTATCTCTAGTCTCATTAGATAGCAGGACAGGACACTCAATTTAAAAAGCAAGTCTAGTAAATTGACAGATAAATGGGCTTTGCATTTCATTGGTCATACCAGTGTAGAATGTCTTTAATTTTACAATACAGAGAGATAAGTTTCTCAACAGATTGGAAAAGTGACTACCCAATCTATTTCTTTAAGTAAAAGACTTTTCAAGAATATGGATTTGCATTGGTAGTAAGAACATGAAGAGGACACCATAGATTGAGAAACAGGCTTGAAGGGCACCTGGATGTCTCAGTTGGTTAAACATCCAACTTCAGTCCAGGTCGGTCATGATCTCAGGGTCCTGGGATCAAGCCCTGCTTTGGACTCCCTGCTCAGCAGGGAGTCTGCTTGTCCCTCTTCCTCTGCCCCTCCTTGCTCTAACCCCCCTCCGCCCTTCATCCCCCTTCTCTCTCTCAAAATAAATAAATAAAATCTTTTAAAAAAAGACATGAGATCACAAGGTTGTTTCCCTTTAATGCTGAGTTATGCTGACAATTATCTCTAATAAAAATGAGTGGGCAGGGGCACCTGGGTGGCTCAGTGGGTTAAGCCTCTGCCTTCGGCTCAGGTAATGATCCTCGGGTACTGGATCGAGCCATGCATCAGGCTCTCTGCTCGGCGGGGAGCCTGCTTCTTCCTCTCTCTCTGCCTGCCTCTCTGCCTACTTGTGACCTCTGTCTGTCAAATAAATAAATAAAATCTTTAAAAAAAAATGAGTGGGCAATGTGACAGGAATCATCAGTGATTGAGAGAGAGATTGTATCAATCTGAATGGATAGCATTTACCTGATTGAGGGTAGGTAGTAATGAAGTACTTCAACCTGATTAATCTTTGAGCTTTTCTTCCCCCTTCTGAGACTTAGCTTTTCTTTGAAAGGATTTAATTGGAAGGATATGGAAATACAAAGGTGAGATTTTTGTCCTGCGTAAGGACAGGTTAATAATGCATTCAGATTCACATCATCTTCGACATTGATAAAATTGACCTACTTTTTCTTCAAGAGACAGAAAGTCTTAGGAAATATTTTCACATTAAAAAATGTTGCATTTTGGTGTCTTTCTTCTTGCATTCTATAATTAAACCTGGCATATCACTTCCAAAAGTTAAATGAAGTTTAGTTCATTTTCAGGTCTGGACTATGCAATGAGTTAGCCTTTCTGCTGCTTGAGACAAGTGGCATTTGCTGCTTTGCCTGCCAGAGAAGTTTTCTGACAGTGGTGATAATGATGCAGATGTTTTTCTTTGTAGGGATCTTCCAACAATATCCCTAATGGAAACACATGCCTACTTCCTGGCAAAGAAAAACAATCATTTTTGAAAGCAAGAAAATTCAAATGCCTTTATCAAAGATGGCCAATGTAAACAGTCCATTATTTTCTCCACATCATTTCTGCTGTGTTCTGTTGCAGCCGTAAAGTGATTCTCTTTTTTTACTTTTTTTTTTCCCCCCTGGCTCTCATATTGACCCAACTTTGGAAAATCTTATGCAGGTTCCAAGTGGGGTGGGGGTATTTAAAGTGGTGCGGGTGTCATTGGAGCAGAGAGTTCAAGCCTTGTGAATGCACTCTTAAAGTTGATTTGCGGTGTCATCTTGAATGTTAGGTCCAGATGAGCTGATTCGGTTTCAAGAAAGAGAGAAATACAGTCAGTATCAGTCTTATGTCCTTACACTTAGGAATGTAACTTTGACTCTTGGGATTTTTCTAGATAAAAATATTGAAAGACATGTGTAAATAATCTTTAGCAAATCCTTTTATAAGTATGGTCAATATGTAATTGAACAAATCTTTTTACATTGAACAAAAATGTGAAATTTTGCAAAAATGCAGCTGAGATTTTCACAAAACTGAAAAAAATTTGGGGTTAAGTGAATGTTTGATTTTGCCCTTTCCTCAAAGGAACATTTTAATATGTTCCAGAAAACAAGCCGTTTGTCAGTTAGCTTTTATTTTTATTATTTTTATTTTTTTAAGATTTTATTTATTTATTTGACAGAGAGATCACAAGTAGACAAAGAGGCAGGCAGAGAGAGAGAGAGGAGGGAGCAGGCTCCCTGCTGGGCTCGATCCCCATGACCTGAGCCGGAGGCAGGGGCTTTAATAACTCACTGAGCCACCCAGGTGCCCCTGTCAGTTAGCTTTTAAAAAAGAATTTCTGGAGATATGCATAAGACGTGTCCTTACTCTATTCATTTTTTAAAAAATGTTATTTTATTCTTGTAAGAACGCTTAACATGAGATATATCCTCTTAACAAATTGTTACGTGTACAATGCAGTAATTTTGACCAGAGGTACAATGTTGTACAGCAGGTCTCTAGAATTTATCTTGCTTCATTGAAAATTTTATGTCCATTGTTTAGTAATTTCCCATTTCTCCATTCCCCCAGGCCCTAGCAACCATTAGGCCCCTGTATGATTCTATTAATTTGATTATTTTAACAACCCTCACATAAGTGGAATCATGAAATATTTGTCTTTCTGTGACTAGCTTATTTCACTTAGCTTAAACAGAGGACAACACATGTTGGTTAGGATGTGGAGAAATTAGAACCCTTACACATGGTGAGCGAAAATGCAAACTGGTGCAGTTGTTGTGGAAAACAGTATGTAGTTTCCTCAAAACGTTACAAATAGAACTACCATATAATCTAGCAGTCACACTTCTGAGTATATATCCAAAAGAATTGAAATCAAGATCTTGAAAAGGTGTGCGTGTCCTGAAAGTTATGACGATTTATTCCTCAGTCTCCCTGCAAGGCTGACCCATACCACTATATGGGATACAGAATGGAGTAAAGACCAGAAATATCCGTTGTAGCCATTGCTTGGTCATTAAAAAATACAGCATTTTAAATATACTTGTCCATGTTAAGAGAACTATGTTGAAATGCCACTTCTGATGAGCCAGACCAAAATAGTCTCATTTTCAAAACATATTTACCACCAGGGGAGCTATTTTGAGCCAGCTCTCTCTCCTTCTTGGGTGAATAAGCCATCATGGTCATAGGACATATAATTAAAAAACTCACCAGCATAGAGGGGAGGGCTCAGAACAGTCTGAGTAATTCAAGCCAAATAAATTCTGTCATTAGGAGCAACCTGGTTAAGTTTGAGTGCACCTATGGATAATAGATTCTGTTCTCTCTTTCTCTTATCTTTGAGAGGACACATTGCCCTTGTGTATGACCAGCCTTAGAACCATTTTTAGGCTCTACCTTCATAAACAAAGTATGTTTAATTATGTTTGCTTACCTGCTCTGCTTCAATTACCTTTTTAATCTAACAAGAAAATGGAGAACAAAATCACTTCTGCATGTCTGTTTATCCCTTGAATGAATGAGCTTGAAATAGAACTCTAACTCTGTT
>RCUC01162825.1:0-102254 GCA_003697995.1 Taxidea taxus jeffersonii | reverse complement strand
CACTCTGGAAAACAGCATGGAGGTTCCTCAAAAAATTGAAAATAGAGCTACCTTATGACCCAGCAATTGCACTACTGGGTATCTATCCTAAAGATACAAACGTAGTGATCCAAAGGGGCACGTGTACCCGAATGTTTATAGCAGCAATGTCCACAATAGCCAAGTTATGGAAAGAACCTAGATGTCCATCAACAGATGAATGGATAAAGAAGATGTGGTATATTTATACAATGGAATACTATGCAGCCATCAAAAGAAATGAAATCTTACCATTTGCGACGACATGGATGGAACTAGAGCGTATTATGCTTAGCAAAATAAGTCAACTGGAGAAAGACAACTACCACATGATCTCCCTGATATGAGGAAGTGGAGATGCAACGGGGGTGGGAGTTAAGGTGGTAGGAAAAGTAAAAATGAAAGAAGATGGGATCGGGAGGGAGAAAAACCAAAAGAGACTCTTAATGTCATAAAACAAACTGAGGGGGGTGGGGGGAAGAGGGGTTGGGTGAGGGGGGTGGGGTTACATCATATGTTTAAATAAAGCTTAAATAAAGTAAAAAAAAAAAAATTGAATATTGACGGTGCCTGGGTGGCCCAGTCATTAAGTGTCTGCCTTCAGCTCAGGTTGTGATTCCAGGGTCTTGGGATTGAGTTCCCTGTTGGGCTCCCTGCTTGGCAGAAAGCCTGATTCTCCCTCATCCACTCCCCCTGCTTGTATTCCCTCTCTTGCTGTCTCTCTCTCTATCAAATGAATAAAAATCTTTAAAAAAGTATTACAAAAGTTGGATATTGAAATATTAATATAATCTGTAGTAAGAGAGATTTTTATGTATTAGGTATTGGTGTATATGCTACAACATATCTGAGATATTAGTATACATTACATTATATATTCTATATTATTAACATATTTGTCTGGAGTTCAACTGAGCTGGAAGAGTTAGGTCTGAACTGCCAGGTGTTGGAAAAGCCAATTAAAGCAATAGCCAAAAATAAATAACAGTGGCAAGAGTGGGCATCCTGTCTTTTCCCTGATATTAGAGCAAAAGCTTTCAGCATATACCATTGAGTATGATGTTAGCTGTGGGCATATTTTATGTTGTCTTTATTATATTGAGGGTTTTCCCTCTGTGCTCAGCTTATTGAGAGTTTTTAATTGTAAAAATATGTAGAAAATTTTGTCAGATGTTTTCTGCATCTATTGAGACAATCACATAATTTTTAAAATTCATTTTTTTGTTGTGGTGTATCACACTGATTTGTGGATGTTGAACTATCCTTGCATCCTTGGAATAAACCCAACTTAATCATGATACATGACCTTTTTAATGTATTGCTGAGTTCAGTTTGTTAATATTTTATAGAAAAAATTTTCATCTATGTTCATCAGTAATATTGGTCTGCATTTTTCTTTTTTTTGTAATGTCTTTTCCTGACTTTGGTATAAAGATAATGCTGGCCTTCTAAAGTGAGTGAAGTGTTGGAGTGCCTGGGTGCCTCAATTCATGGAGCATGTAGCTCTTGATTTGAGGGTTATGAGTTCAAGCCCCACACTGAGTATAGAGATTATTTAAAAAATAAAATCTTTAAAAAAATGAGTGTTCTCTCTTCTCTTACTAGGATAATTTGAGAAAGAATGGTATCAGTTCTTCCTTAAACATTTGGTAATTCACTAGTTTTACCATTCCTGGACTTTTGTTTGTTGGAAGGTTCTTGATTACTGACACAAGCTCCTTCCTTGTAGTTGGTCTGTTCAGATTTCCTATTTCTTCATGATTCAGTCTTGGTAGGTTATATGTTTCTAAGGAATGTATCCATTTCTTCTAGGTTATCCAATTTGTTGGCATTTAATTGCTTATAGTAGTCTCAAGATCCTTTGTATTTCTGTGGTAATAGTTGCTATGTCTTTTCTTTCATTTATAATTTTATTTATTAAGTCTTCTCTGTTTTTTTTTTTCTTGGTAATTCTAGCTAATGGTTTGTATTGTGTTTTTATAGTTGCAGAAAACCAGCTTTTAGTTTTATTGATCTTTTCTATATTTCAACTCTGATCTTTGTTATTTTCTTCCTTCTGTTAATTTGAGGTTTAATTTATTCATCTTTTTCTAGTTACTTGAGGTGTAAAGTTAAGTTGTTTGAGTTTTTTTTTTCTTAATATAGATGTTTATCTAAGAAATTCCCCCACAGAACTCCTTTTAATGCATTCCATAAGTTTGGTATATAGTCTTTCCATTTTCATTTGTCTCAAGATAGCTTTTGTTTTCTCTTTTGATTCCTTCTTTGACCCATTGGTTGTTCAGGAACACGTTGTTTAACCTCCATGTATTTGTGAATTTTCCGGTTTTCTTGTTGTTATTGTTGTAAGATTTATTTATTTGAGAGAGAGAGAAAGAGAGAATGTGAATGAGGAGAGGGGCAGGGGGAGGCGGAGAGAAGAATCCTCAAGCAGACTCCCCACTGATTGTGGAGCCCAAATGCAGTGCTTGCTCCCAGGACCCTGAGATCATGACCCAAGCCAAAATCAGAGTCAGACACACAATCAACTGAGCCACTCAGGTGCACCCTCCTTTTTAAAAAATTTCAGCTTTCCTGTAATCAATTTCTGGTTTAATATCACTGTGGTCAGAAAAATGCTTAATTTGATTTAAATCTCAAATTTTAAAGATTTGTTTTGGCCCAACATATGATCTATCCTGGGACTACTTAGGTGAGAAAAAGAAATTTTAAAAACTTATTCAAATCAAAAAGGAAGAAGTAAAATTTCTCTATTTGCAGATGACATGATATTTTATATAAAATAATTCTAAAGACTTCACCAAAATACTGTTAGAACTAATAAATAATTTCAATAAATTTGAAGGATACAAAATAAATATACAAAACCAGTTGCATTTCTATACAAAAATAATGAACTGTCAGAAAGAGAAATTAAGAAAAAATTCCTATTTACAATAGCATCAAACATAATACAATTCTTAGGAATAAATTTAGCCAAGGAAGTAAAGGCCTATACATTGAAAAGGTAAGACCTTGTTCAAAGAATTTTTAAAGACACAAATTGGAAAAATCATCCATGTTAATGAACTGAGAGAACTGATATTATTAAAATGTTCATATTACCCAAAGTGATCTAAAAATTAAATGAGATGTCTATAAAAACCCGATGTTATTTTTTATAGAAATAGAAAAAAGCAATCTTAACAAAAAAGAATGAACCTAGAAGTATCACACTTCCTGATTTCAAACTATATTATAAAGCTATAGTAGGTTATTGATATAAAAATAGTCAAAAAGATGAATGGAACAAAAAGGGAAGTCCAGAACTATTACATATATGGTAAATTAATTTTCCACATGAATTTTAAAAAGTGGAAAGGATAGTCTCTTCAATAAATGGTGTAGGGAAAATAGGACAGTTACATACAAAAGAATGAAACTAGATCCCTATCTGATAATATCATACACAAAAAATCAACCCAAAATTGAATGAAGACTTGTACATAAGACCAGAAAGCATAGAAGACCTAGAAAAACACAGGGCATAAGGTCCTTAAGCTCCTTGACACTGAGCTTGGCAGCGTTTTTTTTGGATTTGACACCAAAAGCAAGGAAACAAAAGCAAAAACAAATATGGGTACTACAACAAACTAAAAGGTACTGCAGAAGTAACCATTAGCAAAATGGAAAGGCAACCTATGGAATGGGAAAAAAATATTTGCAAACCACATATTGAATAAGGGTTAATATCCAAAATTTACAAAAACCTGATACAATTCAACAGCAAAATACAAACAAAAGAATCAATTAAAATATGGGCAGAGGAGGGGCCCCTGGGTGGCTCAGTTGGTTAAGTGTCTGCCTTCAGCTCAGGTCATGATCCCAGGGTCCTGGGATTGAGCCCTGTGTCAGGCTCCTTGCTCAATGGGGAGCCTGCTTCTCCCTCTTCCCCTCAGCCTGGCACTCCCCCTGCTTGTGCTCTCTCTCTCAAATAAATAAATAAATAAATAAATAAATAAATTTTTAAAAAAATACAGGTGGAGGAACTGAACAGACTTTTTTTTTCCCCCAAAGAAACATATAAATTGTCAATAGATGTATGAACAGGTGCTGCTTGATGTCACTCCTTGTCAGGGAAAGGAGAATCAAAACCACAATAAGGTATGACCTCACACCCCTTAGGATGACTATTATCAAAAAGATAAGAGATAACAAATGCTGGTGAGGATGTAGAGAAATGGGTGTACTTGTAAACTGTTGGTAGGAATGTAAACTGGTATAGCCACTGTGAAACTGTATGGAGTTTCCTTAAGAAATTAAAAATAGAACCATTTGATTGAGCTAACCACTTCTGGATATATACCCACACCAAACAAAATCTTTACATGAAAGAAGTTTCTGTACTCCCATGTTTATAGTAACATTACCCACAATAGCCAAGATATGGAAATAATCTGTGTCCATCCCTGAATGAATGATGGATGAGTATATACATACATTGTAATATTGTTCAACCTTAAGAATGAAGAAAAGCCTGTCGTTTGCTACAACATAAATGAGCCTGGAGGATATTATGTTAAATGAAATAAGGCAAATATCACATAGTATCACTTATATGTAGAACCTGTAAAAAAAAAAAAGTCAAACTTATAGATAGAGTAGAAAGGTAGGTCACCAGGAGCAGGTGGGTGGGGGAAATAGGGACAGGTTGGTAAATGGTATGAACTTTTAGTTATAGGTGAATAAGGTCTGAGAATCTAAGGTATAATATGGTAACTAGCTGGTAACACCATATTGTATAATAAAATATAGATAGAATGCACAATATATTGAATATAGACAATGGTAATATACTATAATCCTCAGACTTGCTGAGAGACTAGCTCTTAATTATTCCAGCCACAGAAATGATTATTATGTGATTTGATAGAGGTGTGGCAATCTATAATATATAAATGTATCAAATTACCATGTTCTCCACATTAAATTTACAATGTTATACATCAGATATATTTCAATAAATTAAACATTTAAAAAATAAAAACAAAAAATATAGTAAAATAAAAGACACTTCCTACTCTCAAAAGATCAACTCTTCAAAGCTTAAATGGACTGTTGAAAAACAAGAAATTTGCTGAGAGAAAAAAATGAAAGAGTTAAAACTTCCATCATTACTGAAATGATATAAGCAACAGTCTAAACCTAAGAAAGCAATGACTTCTGTTCCATTGGCTTCTATGGAAGCACATGCTTAAGGCTTATGTGAAAACGGGCCATATCACTGTTGAGGGGCCTGCAAACACAATGCTCCTGCAGTTTTCTGGGCCTTGATATGGGGTTGCATAGAGGGGGAGTAGAGAGAAGGAAGAAGGCTAAGAGTGGAAAATGTATGGTATACTAAGTCCAAGTGGGGAAAAATGTCTTCAAATTTTCCCTTTTCTTCCCCTTAAGGAGAGCTCTAAACAGTCCCCTGAAAATGACTTCTGCCTGAGGGCTCAGATAAAGAGACCTAGGAATGAAGGTGTTGGGGCTAGCAATGTAAATATGTGAAAGAGCATGACCATAACAGGCGCTGAGATCTTGAGTGTGACTCCCTTCAGAGATGGCAGTCATTAGTTGTGCTTCAGGTCTGGTGTGAGGAGGCCAGCTTTTGCCTATGTGACCTGTCAGGTAAAGCCTTTGTAATGGTTCATTTTCAGGCCTGGAAAATCACACTTAATTTTTTAACCAGGAGCCATACTCCTCAGTATTGAGCAATTTATGCCAATTTATTTTGGAAAATATAGGCAGATTCCTAGGAATCATAATTTACAAAACTGACCCAAATACAATTGTATATTTGATTAGTCCTGTATCTATAAAAGAAATATAATCCATATATTTTTTAAATTTTATTTATTTATTTAACATAGAGATCACAGGTAGGCAGAGAGGCAGGCAGAGAGAGAGAGAAGCAGGCTTCCCGCTGAGGAGAGAGCCCGACGCAGGGCTCGATCCAGACCCTGAGATCATGATCTGAGCTGAAGGCAGAAGCTTAACCCACTGAGCCACTCAGGTGCCCCTCTAATCCATATTTTAAAATATTCCCAAAGGGAAATTTCTAGTCCCAGTGTACTTTACCAGCAACATCTTCCAGATATTTAAAGAATTAAAGCCATTTAAATAAAATTATTAGAAAATCAGGAAAATAAGAGATAATCCAACCTTGTTTTTATTGGGTCATTCTTTCTCAACAACAAAACCAAAGTAGGATACTACCAGGAAACAAAAATTATAACTAGAGGGTGCCTGGGTGGTTCAGTGGGTTAAGCCTCTGCCTTCGGCTCAGGTCATGATATCAGGTTCCTGGGATAGAGTCCTGCATCAGGCTCTCTGCTCAGCAGGAAGCCTGCTTCTCCACTCTCTCTCTGCCTGCCTCTCTGCCTACTTGTGATCTCTGTGTGTCAAATAAATAAATAAAATCTTTAAAAAAAAATTACAACTAGACCTCTCTTAGGAACACAAAGAATAATCCCAGATCTGACAGTATATGAAAAAGTTAAAAATCACAATGAAATATGTTTAAGCTAGGATTTTAGAATTGGTTTAACATTGGAAATTAAACCATTGTTAGTTACCATATTTTTAAAAAGGAAGAAAAAATTCTATTCTCAATAAACTGAGAAAGAGAAATTCCAAATGATCCATACATATTTATCAAAAAACTACTAATCAGAAATAAAGGAATACCTTGTTATTCAATAAATAACATCTGTAAAATTCTACAAGAAAATGTTATACTTTTTTTAAAAATATTTAAATCTTTTGCCTGAGGTTGGGAATTAGAAAATGATGCCCTTATCATTACTTGATATTGTATTGGAGTCCAAGTCACTTACATACAATGTAATAAGGAAGATGGATAGATGGTAAATAGGTAGATAGATACATACATACATAGATGTTGGAAGGAAGAAATAAGACTGTCATTATATTCTCCCAATGCTACTGTACCTTGACAAAAAGTCTTAATTTAGAAAAAAGAGTCTTTTAGTAAATAAAGTGAGTGACCAGGTGATTATTATATAAATAAATCCTTAAAGAAGAATTGAACATAGCTAATCCAGAAGTGACAAGAACAAAGAACATATATTTACATGAAAGTGGAGGAGAAGGAGTTTGAAGGCAACTGAGAAACCCTAAGCAAATTGGAGGTGTGTGTTATACAGAATTATCAAAAATCGAGTTGGATATTTTGGACAATCCTAGGAAGTTTAGGTAAAAGAAGTGTGGCATATAAAGCAAATCATGGTAGTTGAAATTCAAGTAAGCCCTATCCACTTCCCAGAATCAATATCTAAAAGGAGTAATGAGGGGCTTCCTTATTTTAAACATCAAACTTTTATATTGATCATTTGGAATGTCAGTTTTTCTTAATTGCCTTTTATATAGCCTTTTTGAAAAATATATTGTGTATATTTCAATTCTTTTTTATAACTAACTAATTATGTATATGTATACATATGTGTGTGTGTGTGTGTGTGTGTGTGTGTGTTAAACTTCCTCCATCTCCCAAATACAGAGATAATCTCAATATTTGGCTATTTTTATCAAGGTATGCTATAATTAAATGTTACTGTATTCATTCCTTGTATGTTTATTCAAAAGTAGAATCCTAAGATGAATTTATCTTGTTAAAGGATAAACAGAGACACATTAAAATTTTCAAGAGCTTATTTGCTCACACATCCATTCAAACCATGAAGCACCAAAAAAAAAAAAAAAAAAAAAAGGTTAGAAGCACTCCCCAACAGGAGCTAAGGCCAAGGTTTTTATAAAGAAGACTCCAGGCTAAGCAAGGAAATTATTTGATTGGCTATAGCTTAAGTGGTTGCCTTATTTTAGGAAAGCCTACTTGGTTGTTTGTGATTTCTTGTTTTCAAGTTTCATTTTCTCAGATTTTGAATGCACTGATTTTTACTTAGGTTTTAGTTTGCTTATGTAGGCTGTCAAAGCATAGAGCCACCCTAATCTAATGGCCTCCTTGTTTAATTACCTTAATAATACCAATGTAGTTTGATCCATCCCACCCCCTACATAATCCTATACAAAAAATCCATTGCAAGTGAATTACTGATATAAATATAAAAGAAAAATAAATCTCTGATACTTCTAGAAAATGCTAAGAGAGTGTGTTCCTAAATTGTGGTGTAGAAAGTTTTGTTTAAAAAGATACATAGAACACTATCCATAAGGGAAAGGAATTAATATACTGAAATGTGTTTTAATGAGAAACTTCTCCAAAGACAGCATTAAAGAGTATGCATGCCAGCTATGGATTGGCTATTTTCAATTTATGTAAATGAAAAATGGCTTAATCAAGTCAACAAAACCTTTCTGGATCTCAAACATATACCTGAGGTCAAATTTTACACATTTTCAAAGTTTTGGAAGAACTCTTATTTTAACTTAACTACTTCAGCTCTCCTAAAAGCAGAGCAAAAGTAAGAGTGCAGATTAAACTGTATAATGAGCAGTTAGCTCAATAACTTTTAATGACCATAAAAAACGGATATGTCCAGCACTGAAGCACAGTCTCATCCAGGGTCATAAAAGTCTATTTTATGTGCTGTAAATCTCATGGGAGCTGTGAAGTATGTGTCCCCTCTCCCAGTCTGAAACCTTGTGGCTTGTCTGATTGCCCTTTACGATGAGTGAGGTTAATATCTCTTGCCTATAAAATCTCTTGCCTATTTTATAAAGAAAGACTGTGAAGATTTCTTTATAAAGAAAGATTGTGAACTATATACTTGCATTTGCTAACATAAGATATTTACCCAATCCCTTTTATTTAAGAATCATTTGATTAAAAATATCCTAAAGATTTTGTTCTTAAAAAAGATAACTTTATGTTTCATAGTACATTTCAGGTTGAAAATTCAAATTTAATCCATGATGTTGTTAGTGTAACCAAATGTTACTCATTCTCATTAACAAAATGAGAAAAGACAAATTTACCTAATTATCTAGATTTTTTAAAAATAATTTATTTATTTATTTGACAGAGATCACAGGTAGGCAGAGAGGCAGGCAGAGAGAGAGGAAGGGAAGCAGGCTCCCTGCTGAGCAGAGAGCCTGATGTGGGGCTCAATCCCAGGACCTTGGGATCATGACCTGAGCTGAAGGCAGAGGCTTTAACCCACTGAGCCACCCAGGTGCCCTATTTAGATTTATTTTTAAGCCTGAATACTTTGGTACGCAAACAATCTAGGAAATTAAGTAAGGACAACAAAAACAGGGTTTGTTTTACTCTCAGTAAGGTTTTTGCTTCTTTATTTTTCACTTTGATTTTATGTTGGCACTATTTATGAAATTAAGCTAGCAAAAGACATGTGAACATCTGACCCACAAAAATCATGTGCACGGTTTGTTTTTTTTTTACCAACTTCTTTTGCTGTTAGTTAAATACAAACGTTCCATTAACTGTAGAAGAAGAACTCTCTAACAGTTTTAAAGTATGTATTCTAGACTGGGAGGGAAAGCTGTTTTTTTGCTATTGTTTCCCATAAAATCTTTTTAACTGTTGTTTATTATAACTACTATTTATGATAATGCTGTCATATGCATTATTACAACCCTGTATTTTCAGTAAAATGCTCAATAAATGTATTTTTTAAATGCATTCTTCTCTAACGGCTTGAGATAAAATGTTGCTGTCATTTTACTGAACTGCACAAGCACATAAACATGGCAATAATAAATGTTTTAAAATTTCTAAAGCCCTGAATGGTAGGAAATTAATCTGTATCATCACAACCTCTTTCATAACATTTTTTAATGAGTCAGATTCATCTACTCCATTTGATGGCAAAAGTGGATCATTTCTTCAGGAGATATGTCAGCACAAAAAGCAATATGAATTTGCCCTGTAGTTCAGAAGTCTGAAAATAGGGAGTGAAACTTTTCAATTTAGTACAGAATATAACTCTTTATCTACCTTGGCTTCTTCCAAGATCACAGATTCATCATTTAACCTGGAAGTAGATGCTCTAAATGGGAAAAATGAAGCATTCTAAAATTAATGTTACAAGGTGGTATTTGTTCCAGTGAATTTAAAGCAATTCCCTTAATCACAGTATGTCCTGATCTTGCTTCTGCAATGATGAAATGGAACAACTGAGATCTTAAGAAATAATACTGTTTATCACATTACACAGAGATTTCAGGACAAGAGATATAGACTTTACTAAAATCTTTTAGTATACTTCAAATATAGTCACATTATATGAGCAAAGTGCTACATACCATTTTTAGTACTTTGCCTGTTTGGAAATATTTCCTTATTTTCCTGATACATATTTTAATTTCTTCATGTTTTTCTAATGAAAGAATTCCATGAATTCTTGATAATCTGACAAAGGTACTAAACGTAGCCCATTTATATCTCATTTTTCAACAATTTTGTCAGACTTCATATGCACCTGCAATTTATTAGGCTTCTGAGAGTTTTATGTAAGATATCGTTTTCCAGAGGTTTATTAATACTATATAGTGATCATTGGGGTTTTCCTCAAATACTCCAGTTCTCTCCTGTATACTTGTAGGGGATTGGTTGTACTTCCCCCTGTCCTTTGAAATTAATCTTTGCCACTTTCAATTTATGCTTGCCTTGTTCTGGAAAGTGAAATGTGAAATATTTGAGAACCAGATTTTAAACAACAACCCATCCCCCCACTTTTTTTTCTTTTTTCGTGTGTAGAAGTACATGTTGAAATGACGCCAATATCAGCTTGGACCTATGAGTTTTTAATATATTAGGTAGAATCCCTTGAATTTTACATGTAGTATGAACCTGGAATAAGTATTTGACATCTTAGACCTCTAAATTTTTGGGGGGAAGGAGGATTGTTAGGTTGTCATGACTCATAATGTATGCTTTTTTATCATTCATAATGATAATATGATAAGAAAGTTGTATATTTCTAACAATGCTTTTCTTTTCCTCCTTGGTAGCTATAAGGGATTTAAATTTTTTAAAAAGAGAGTAAGATAATATTAAGTAATAATGTTCAGCATAAAATATATTATTGGTATTTAAGGTAAAAAAAGAAGATATGACACATTCCTAAGCATCTAAGTAATAACTTATTTATCCAGAACTCAGCTGTCAAACAGTGAATTAATTATGAGAAAGTTTTTAAGGCTATCTCACTGGCCGCACCTGGGTGGCTCAGTTGGTTTAAACGTCAGCTCTTGATTTCAGCTCAGGTCATTATTTCAGGATCACTCATGATTTTAGTGTTGAGAGATCAATCCCATATTGGACTGGGCATGGAGCCTGCTTAAGATTCTCTCTCTCCCTTTCCCTCTGCCACTCTCCCCCA
The DNA here is from genome assembly GCA_003697995.1 of Taxidea taxus jeffersonii. Classification (NCBI taxonomy): domain Eukaryota; kingdom Metazoa; phylum Chordata; class Mammalia; order Carnivora; family Mustelidae; genus Taxidea; species Taxidea taxus. Next base: position 90,891 of record RCUC01162825.1, on the reverse strand, counting down.
CGCTCGCCCTCTCTCTCTCTCTCTTAATAAATAAATAAATAAATAAATAAATAAATAAATAGTATCTCAGTGTCTGGATAATTTTCATATACGCATCTAATGATCTTTGTTCTCTTCTTTTCAAACCTAAAAATAAAGTATTGCAAACCACAAATTAGGATCAGACATACCTACAGACAGTTGCTAGAAGGGGAATAAGGGGAAAAGACACAAACACTGGTCAAAGGAAATGAAAAAGAGCACAACCTAAAGCCATTTGGTAAACAGCAAATATATCAATTGATATTTGGGAAACAGTAATAAAAGAGGTAAGGTTCTACAAATATCCATTTGCTGACATTAAAGCTACGCTGATTTAAGTCAACATCTTTGATTAGTATAGCTTTATAATAAGTTTTAGAATCTGGAAGTCTGAGACCTCTAACTTTTTCAAGATTGTTTAGGGTGCCTCTGTGGCTCAGTTGGTTAAGCAACTGACTTCAGCTAAGGTCATGATCCTGGAGTCCCTGTATCAAGTCCCACATTGGGCTCCCTGCTCAGTGGGGAATCTGTATCTCAAGTATTTAAGAAAAAAAAAACGTTTTGGCAGTGTGCGGTCATTGAGATTCCATATGAATTTTTGGATGGAATTTTCTATTTCTAAAAAAAAAAAACTTTGGGATTTTTAAAGGAATTGCATTAAATCTGTAATGATTTAAAGATCACTCTGGGCAGTATTGACATTTTAACAGCATTAAGTTTTTCATTCCATGGACATGGGATATTATTTCATTTATTTGTGTTTTCTTTAATTTCTTTTAGAAATGTTTTTTAATTTTCAGTGTACAAGCCTTTTGTCTCTTTGGCTAACTTAATCCCGAATTATTTTTTTTTCAATTCTATTATAAATGAGGTTGTTTTTGTTAATTTTCTTTTCTGACTGTTTATTATTAGTGTAAAGAAATGCAAGTGATTTTAGTATGTTGATTTTGTATCCTGCAACTGTTTTGAGTATTTGTTCTAACTGTGTGTGTGTGTAGTGATCTTTATTGTTTTCTACATAGAAAATCATGCTGTCTGTGCACATAGAAAATTTTACTACTTCCTTTCCAATTGTATACATCTTATTTCTTTTTCTTGACTAATTGCTCTGGCTAGGATTTCCAGTACTATGTTGAATAGAAGTCACAAGAGTGGGTATCTTTATCTTATTCCTGATCCTGGAGAAAATGCTTCCAGTCTTTCACTGAGTATGAGTTCAGCTATGTTCTTTCTTTCTCTCTTTCTTTCTTTCAAGATTTTATTTATTTATTCATCAGAGAGAGAGAGAGAGTGCACAAGCAGGGGGAGCAGTAGGCAGAGGAAGCAGCAGCCTCCCCCCTGAGCAAGGACCCCAATGAGGGACTGTATCCCAGGACCTTGGGATCATAACCTGAGTCGAAGGCAGATACTTAACTGACTGAGCCACTCAGGGGTCCCTTTTCTTTCTCTCTTTTGGTAGTTATTATGATACATTTTCTCATCATCTTATTTATAATTACAAAGCCTTATTTGAAGATATGTATCTTATAAATAGTATATCTTTTAAAATTTAAATGTACTCTGATAATCTTTGTTTTTGTGATTGTATCTTTATATAGTTAATATTAGTGATATATTTCAGCTTACAGTTTTCTAATTTTTTGGACTAGTTCTATTTATAATGATTTATTCCTCCTTGCCTTTTTAAAATTAATCAAACATTATTTGGCATTCTGTGCTTTCCTTTATTAATTGTTATTTTAAATATATAAGCATCAGGTAATTTTACCTTCAGTAAGAGTTTATTCATTCTTTCCTATGCAAATACAATAAAGCTAACCAATTTTATAAATTAGGGCTGTATTTGAATTATGACATGATTTCTGTTTTGGCAATACTCATTTTACCTCTATTTAGTCATGTTCTTTCTGATAATTTAAATTATGTCATGGTGGTTTCATAATGGCCACTTGAGCTTTTAGACCCTTAAATCTTATATTTATTTCTTAGATTTCTTGAAGAAGTTCTAGTATATGCTTGTTACCATGGCATAATTAATATTACCAATTTCACTCTTAAAATTGTTGAGTATCATACTTATAGCCACCGTTGTTATAGTCATTGTATTTATATAGCATATAAAACCTGAAGTGGTTTCTTGCAGTAGCTAAAGCCAGGATTTTAATAAGCGCTATTTTCACTACTAATATATAGGTATTTGTACATAATCATGTGTTGAAAATGAAATTCATAGAGAAAAAGTGGAAGGTGAAGGTACATTAAAGAAAGACCAGGTATGCCTTACACATAAGTGAAATTCAACTTGGACATTTCATTTAACTTTGACAAATTCATTTATTGAAGCTATATTATGTGACAGGAAATTGTCTATGCATTTTGTAGTACCTAGTAATTTAATTCTAATAACAAATTGTTGCCACATACTAGTTTCATCTTCATTTTATACCTGAAAGAAATGCACTACAGACAAGGTTAAGTACTATGCCCACAGTTGCAGCTGGAGCGAATGGTAGATCTAGGATTTAAACTCAAGAAGATGAGTGCTAGAATCCATAATTTTAACCACTATACTATACAGCCTTGTCATACATTTGTGTGTGTGTGTGTGTGTGTGTGTATTTTATATATGAATTACAAAGTTTTATGTATGGTTCTTGCTACCGAGAAACATCTGCTATACACTAGTGAAAACTGTAACCATGGTAACAAAGATATGTGATAGCCTGAGGCTTATACTAGTGTGCTGCTTAATTTATCTTTAAAAATAGGAGACATTTTCAAATATGCTACACAGAATAATGATCTAAACATGACTTATTTTATGTTGTGAGTTAATGCTACTATTAACACCTTCCTAATCTACCACTAGAAACAATCAAAGAGGAAGTTCAAAAGAAACCTAAGGTAGATTGATCAATTATGTTAAAGCTTCATGACTGTGGAGAATGTGATAGATGTAAGTGAGTTATCAAACATCTCTACATGAGTAAAGACAAATGTTATTTCAGTCCTAAACAGACAGCATTGAGCACTCTGCTTGTGAAAGAGCACTTATTTCCAAGTAACAAGAGATTAAAGCCATATATATGTAGAAATCACACTACCCTAGCTCTCCTTTTGAGTATGTTTCATTAGAAAAAAAATAAAGATGCTGGCAACCTGAATTCTCCCATGCAAAGCAATATATTGAGAGATTGTTTTGTTCTAGTAAAGTACTATTTTGCCCTGAGGAGAATACATAACTAGAGAATCTGGCATATACTAACCAGTGAAAATGAGAAGTCACTATGTTCTTTCCATAGTGTCTTAGGTTAAATTTAAGAAACTAAGTTGACAAGAAGCTCCATGCTTTTATTTCAAAACATAAACATCAAATAAACAAACACACATTGACTAAAATAGCTGTAGAAGCTCTAGAAAACAGTAAAACAAAACAAAATGAAAGAAAACTATAGCAACTAAACAAATGCCTAAATAAGAAAAAGTCATATTTAAAATGGTAGGAAATTTCATGGCATTTTTATTCACCCTTGCTTCATTGCCCTCCCCAGTGCTGTACAGTTGGGACGTTTTCTGACTTGAGCCACAAAAAGTGGAGTAGAAAATATTTGCTGGCCTGTCTTGGCTGCCTGAGGGACTATAGTTGTCCTGTCTGACTTGGAAATCAGACAGGAATGGCAGCACTGCTGGGATCTCAGAGTCGAGGCCAGAGAGACAGTGGCAGGTGGTGCAGCACAGGAAAACTAATGGAAGACTTCAGACCTACAGATGCCTGGGGCAAGACATTGTAAGCAAAAGAATATAATAGATTATTTAAGATCCTGAGGAGATTCTGTGTGAGGCTCTTTGGAAAATTAAGTCATTTCAAAACAGATGGGGGAAACTGGAAAAAGAAGTGCATGCACATTCAGGTCCAGACAGGACATATGACCAAAATATACCAGGACAGACCTTAAGCTTTTACCTCAGGCTGATCTCAAGGCTTAGGAGTTGATGATTTTGGATGATTAGTATTGGTCTTCCAAACAAGAATGCAAGACTGGGAGAATTTGTTGTTTCTTCAAATGCCTAATTGTCAACAAGAGATAATAAGGCATACAGAGAAACAGGGAAACAGCCAACAAAACAAATCAGAAACAGTGTTAAGGAAAAATACACAAGACATATTAGACAATGCTTATAAAACAACTGTTGTAAGTATGCTTAACGAGCTAAAGAAAAACATGGGAAAAGAATCAAAGGAAGTAAAGTAATTCATGAACAAAATGAGAATGTCATCAGAAAAGGTAGAAATTACAAAAAGAATAAAATATGGAGATAAAAATACCTGAATTGAAAAATTTGCTAATGATATACAACAGCATATAGATGAAAGAATCAGCAACCTTGAAGACAGTTAATTTGAAATTGTTGAGTCTGAGAAGCGAGAGGGGGGAAAAGAAGAATGAAGAAAAGTCAGTAGAGCACTGGGGACTTATGCAACACCATCAATTAGATCAGTATGGACATGATGGGGAGTACTATTAGGACAAGTAAAGGAGAAAGGAACAGATGGATTGTTTGAAGAAGTAATAGTTGAAAACTTCCCAAATTTATGAAATACATGAATATAAAATACATCCAACCAACTTAACAAACTCCAAGTAAAATAAGTCTGGAGACCCAAGCTGAGACACATTGTAATCAAAATGCCAAAAGCCAAATACAAAGAGAGAATCTTGTAGCAGGAAGAAAATTTGATAATTACATACAAGGAATCCCCAATAAGACTTATAGTGGATTTCTTATCAGAAATCTTGTAGTCCAGAAGGTATTGGTATGATATATTTAAAATACTGAAAGAAGAAAACTATTAGCCAAGAGTTACATCTCTGGCAAAACTGTCCTTCAAAAATGAAGAATTTAAGACATTCTCAGAAAAACAAAAGCTGAAGGAGTTTAATCTTCCCTACAAGAAATGATAATCTGAATCCTTCAAGTTGAAGTAAAAGGACACTAGATAGTAATTTGAAGCCATATACAAATATAAAATTCTCCAGTAAAGATAAGTAACTGGACATGTATAAGAAACAATATTAATGTAATTTTGGTTTATAACTCCACTTTTTATTTTCTCCAACTTTCAAAAGACAAATATAGTTTTTAAATATTACAAATGATATTAATAGTTGCATTAGATATAAAAGCATATTTGGTGACATCAGTAACATAAACTGGGAGAGTGGAGCTATCAAACTACAGAGTTTTTATATGCAATTGAAGTTATATTAATATCAGTTTAAGATAGACTATCACAACTTTATGATGTCATATGTAATCCTCTTGGCAACCAAAAAGATAATATATACAGAATATACACAAAAGTCAATAAGAGGGGAATCAAAACATATTACTATAGAAAAATCAACTAAACACAAAGGAAGGCAATAATGGGGGAAAAAGAGACCCAAAAGTTACAAGGCATATTGCAAACAATTAAAATCATAAAAAATAAGTGGTTCCCTGTTGATAATTACTCTAATTGTAGATGGGTTAAACTCCCCAGTCAAAAGATATCATTTAGCAAAGTGTGTTAAAAAAAAATACAGGGTTCAGGCAACAAGATGTTGTCTGTCTCAAGAAAAACACTTTAGCTTTAAGGATGAATATAGGTTGAAAGCGAAAGGATAGAAAAAAATTCTATGTAAATAGTAATGAAAAGAGAACAGGGATGGCGTTATTAATATCAGACAGAATAGGCTTAAGTCAAAAATTGTTACAAGAAACAAAGAACAATATATAATGATAAAAGGATCAGTTTACAAAGATGTTAATTATATATGCACAAAAATTATAACCATATGTGCACCAAACATCAGAGATCCAAAATGTGTGAAGTGAACATTGACAGAATTAAAGGGAGGGAAAAAAACCCAGATCTACCACAATAGTAGGAGATTTTAATGTCCCACTTTCCACAATGGGTAGAACAACCAGACCGATGATCCATATGGAAATGATGAACAATATTGAACAATGCTGTAGACCACTTATATCTTCCATATGTATACAAATCACTCCATTCAACAACAGCAGAATATACATTTTTCTCAAGTACACATGGAATATCCTCCCTAATAGACAATATGTGAAGCCACAAGAAAAATCTTAAGAAAAAAAGAAAGTTTTTTGAGTTGAGTAAATAGCTTAGAAGTCTTCTGGTAAGGGCAATATGAAGATGTAACATGATTTCTCTGCTGGAAACAAGAGAATCTAGAATGCAGCTTTCAACTGCAGATCAACTATATAAAGGTACTTGAAATATATAATAAATGGAATATAAAAACATGAGAAGAATTACTTCTTTAAAATTGTTACATGGGCGCCTGGGTGGCTCAGTGGATTGAGCCGCTGCCTTCAGCTCGGGTCCTGATCTCAGGGTCCTGGGATCAAGCCCCGCGTCGTCGGGCTCTCTGCTCCGCGGGGAGCCTGCTTCCTCCTCTCTGCCTGCCTCTATGCCTACTTGTGATCTCTGTCTGTCAAATAAATAAATAAAATCTTAAAAAAAAAAAATTGTTACAGCTGGGGAACCTGGGTGGCTCAGTGGGTTAAGTATCTGCCTTCAAATCATGATTCTGGCCCCTGGTTGGGCTCCCTGCTCAGCAGGGAGTCTGTTCTCTCCTCAACCCCTCCCAACAGTCTTTACTCTCTCTCTCTTTCAAATAAATAAATAAAATCTTTAGAAGAATTGTTACAGCTTTGTGTAGAAAATGAATCTTTGGATATCTTGCCCATTGTATCCTGCTCCCACCAGCTATTAGAGCCTTGGTGGGGAGGGAGGGGTAAACATCTATAGTTCCTAGAGAGGGAAGACTCAGTTAGGAATGGGAGATAAAAACCAATGTCACAAGTCAAGACAGGGAGAACCTTCCAGTTTTCTAGTCCATTTTGGAATGTTTGGCAGACCAGCCAGAAATCTAATTGGAAGCATCTGGAAGTAAAAGATCCATAGGGCTAAGGTAATGTCTTCACATATTCCTGGCTAACTGATAAACTATATTTTTATGTTCAGGAAATGCAATAGAGCACAGCAAAATATGACTCAAGAGATACTTGAGAACTGGCTGCAAATTTGATGTCTTCTTCAACCAATATATAGCTTAGTCAGTAGAACTTGAAGCATCTGGTCACATTTGCTAAAATATTGGTTGATCACTAAACTATGCAAACAAAGGTCTGTTGCCTCAGGAGCCAGGCTAAAAAATATAAATTGCAATTATAAAATCTGATGAGAGACATCAGCATGGGGAAAACAATGCAGAGGAAACAAATATCACAATTTAAATTTAGCCAAGTTAGCAAAACACATAAGCAACAACAATAACAAAAACCCTCAAAAATAAATCACATCCCAGAGTTGCTTGACAAAATATATTACTTTTAACCAAAACTAATAGACATATATTAGACAAAGAGGATTGTAACTTGACCCACACTCAAGGTAAAAAAAGAAAGTATTTAATAAAAACTAATTTTTAGTGGACCCAGGTATTGGATTTAGAAGGCAAAGACTTTGAAGCAGTTATTAAAAATATATTTATAGAATTGAAGTAAACTGTGATTTAAAAATTAAGACAACATGCAACCAGTAATTAAACAAATAGGGAATAGCAATAGAGTAAAAGAAATTAGTAACCAGAACCAAAGGAAAAGCTGAGTGTTGTAAAGAACAATAACTAAAATGAAAAATTCACTAAAAATGCCAAATAGCAATTTTGTGATGGCAAAAGAAAGAACCGATTAACTTAATATAGACCAATGGAAAAAATCCAATCAACAGAGAAAAATCATGAAAGAAAAATGAAGAGTCTCTATGACCTCTGAGATAGAATGAAACAGTATAATATACATATAGCAGCAGCAATAGGAAATTAGAGAGAGAAATGAGAAAAAAAAGTCTCTGAAGGAAAAGGAAAAGAAGGAAGACCAAGCATTACATGATTGCATTCACATGGAGAGGAGCTGAACTTAACGAATGCAAGCAATGGCCTCACTCACCACTATCTAGCCAGCAGTGTGAATGAGCCAAGTTCACAGTGGATATCCAAGCCATTCCTGCCGCACCTGACCCTCCATGGAACAAAGACCAGCTATTCCTCATAAGCCTTGCCCAAATTAAAGATTGTGTAACAAATGATTATTGTTTGCAACTACAAAGTAAAAGAGTGATTTGTCATACATATAATATGTAATTGAAACAACATCAATAATTATTTAATTTATAAATCATCTAGTGATACATTTTATGATAAATAAATGGACATGTACTCTTTGGGGCCTTTTGAATTTAGAAGAGCCCTTTCATCTGCAATAGTCAGGTTAACAGTGATGAATATATGCTCTAATAAGCATAAACCTGCATGCCTCAAGGAATGCAACTCATTGCTACACAGCCAGTTTAATTACAGATATGCAGCTTGTGAATGTTATGGCATTTCATTTAAAGTTAAGTAGTAATATTGCACTATGGGGTATAATGCAACAAGAATGATAACTGCGGATATATACCATTTGACTTAAAAGCATTAAATTCTGTAAAGCACTAAAACATAAAATGTAAATAATTTTAATAAAATATTTTAATGTAATAATTTAATTTGTTTCTCTTAGAAACTATGTAGGGAAGATAGGAAAAAATGTTATTTAAAGAGACTATTTCATGTATCTTTGTGAAAATAAGGTGCTGTGGGCCTTGAAGCCCAAAAAAGATGGGACTACACTACCCTTTAAAAGCTATTAGCAATTTGGGGGCTGCTCAGAGAAGAAAAAAATGTTCATTAAGAAAGGGAGTAGAGACTTAATTAAAGGAAAAAAAAGAAAAGGCCAGTGGTAGGTGTTGTGAAGAAGAAAGGCATCTGACAAAACAGTTCCCAATACAGGCAGAAATTTATAATTTTGTTCTATTTGCTATTTGGCAATTTTTTACTTTATTTCCTCAGTAGATCTGACGCTGAAATGCTTCCTGGAAGTGGTGTTTATTGGAGAGGAGGGGAGGATGAGAGAAAGTGATTTCAAAGACATGGAGCTAATTTAGTCTATAATATGAATCATGTTATAGACTGATTTGTGTCCCACCCCCAAATTCATTTATAAAAGCCCTAACCAGTGTGTCTATTTTTTTTTTAAGATTTTATTTATTTATTTGACAGCCAGAGATCACAAGTAGGCAGAGAGGCAGAGAGAGAGAGGAGGAAGCAGGCTGTCCGCAGAGCAGAGAGCCCGATATGGGGCTCGATCCCACAACCCTGGGATCATGACCTGAGCCGAAGGCAACGGCTTTAACCCACTGAGCCACCCAGGCGCCCCATCAGTGTGTCTATATTTGGAAACAGGGCCTTTCATGAAGCAATTATAGTTAAATGAGCTTATAGGGATGGGACCATAATCCAATAGGAACTGGTATTTTTATAAAAGCAGGAAACAACAGAGATCCTTGTCTCTCTTTCTGTCTCTCTCTCTCTTTCTCTTTTTCTCTTTCTCTCTCTTCATGTACACAGAAGAAAGGCCATGTGAAGATACAGCAAGAAGATAGATGATCATCTTCATGCCTAAAAGAGGGGCCTCACCAAAATCCTTACTGGCCCCTTGATCCTGGACTTCCAGCTTCCATAACTATGAGAAAATAGATGTTTGTTGTTTAAGCCACCAAATCTGTGGTGGTTTATTTTGGCTGCCCTAGTGGATTTAATAAGGCAGTAGTAGGGGCATTATTATCTAAATATTATCTAAAGTAATATTTAAGTAAGACCAATAGTTTGGTAGAAACTAAAAATTTAAGCAAGAGGTAATTTTGAAAATGAGTTCACAGTAACTTAAAGAAACTTCAGGAGAGCATTATACTTCGCAGAAAATAGTATAGAGGATTTAAGCCAACTTCATTTAATGGACAAAATGAACTCATCTGATACCTTGAATTTATTTTAGATGATTTATTTGGGATAAACCTTAGGCTATTCAATAAAGACCATGAGGAGTCGGAGTAGCATTAGATTTCCTAACACAATATGGTTTGTTTTGTTTCTATTTTATTTTGTTCCATTCCTAAACTCTACTTATAGTGTCTTTTTTATGGTTTTCATCTTGAAGTGCGGTACTAATGCCCATAAGACTAGTTTTATATATTGAACAATTTCAGTTATACCTTTCAATATGGAATCTTTGTCCATTTGATTTTATTTGAAATTGACATAATTTGAATGTTGGGGTGAAGGATATTGAGTTAGCTCCTTTCAGTTTAATGAATTTTATTGTCTAAGGTATGAAAATCAAGGGCCTTATATTTTTTTTTACCTGCATAATTGGACAAGGAATATAATATGATCATAAGTTTTAAACAATGAGTACCTCTAGAAGTTTATGGGGGACCATAGCTTTTATCTTCAGATTCTGAAGAGATTAGCAATGTATATATGACAATTGGCTTGTGTGACCCAGCAAAATAAAGAAACCTCTTCACTAAGATCGGTTAATCAAGTTACTTGACAGTAGAAGGAAAGCAGAATATTTGGGGAATTGGCTAAAAGATTTTGCCAATGTAAAATCAGAAATCTGCCTAAAATCCTGTTTAATGAAATTGAACATGCTATATTTTCATTGTTGCATAATATTTTTTAAATAATAAAAACCCTTAAATCATTCTATTCAGTCATTACAGAGTAAGTGAATTAATGTTTGTGACTTTTCTATTTCCATGCATATATAAACTTTAAAAATTATTGTCTAAAACATATTATTTATTAAAGACTCCTACATCTGTAATTTTAATATTTAAAGTAATTACTTTCCCTATGATCAAAATGTGCCCAAATTTAATTTCTATATCTACATATGTTTCATTAGATGAATAAATCAGGATTAATTTAAATATTCTTCCATTTGCTGTACTATAAATAATAATGCAGCTGACATAGTCATAATGAAATACCTACCTGCATTTCTCTCAGACTATCATTACATGCAAAAACTTTTTATCTATTAAAAGTTCTTCTATACAGCAATTTGTTTAATGCTACTCTTCAGGCATCCTAATATAATAATAATAATAATAATAATAGGAACAGTAATAATTGTGTTACCTAGAGGTTTTTTATTTTGTTTTGATTTTTTTTTTCATTAATTCTTATCCAGGAAACTATTGTGTAAGCAGAGTATTTAAAAGTAATGTAAATTTAAGTGATCTTAAATAGATTATTTTGGATGAAGAGCTATGATGAAAATGAGAGACATCGGGGCACCTGGGTGGCTCAGTGGGTTAAGCCTCTGCCTTCGGCTCGGGTCATGATCTCAGGGTCCTGGGATCGAGCCCCACATAGGGTTCTCTGCTCAGCAGGGAACCTGCTTCCCCCTCTCTCTCTGCCTGCCTCTCTGCCTATTTGTGATCTCTCTCTCTGTCAAATAAATAAATAAAATCTTAAAAAAAAAAAAAGAAAATGAGAGACATCAAGAGCTACATTTCACTATTCTGGAAAGGTCATTTCCAACATAAAAAGAAATTCAACAATATGAAAAAAATATGTAGTAAAAATATACAGTGAATATAAATGTTTATAATTTATTTAATGGTACATCTAACCTAATGTGCTTTTAAAATATACTTGTTAAAGATCAAATAGTATTGATTATATTAATAATAATTACCAGAGAAATAAATTGGTAAGAATCCTGAATCAAATGTGTATATTAAATAAACAACAGGTTTTTTTTAATTTATTTTATTTTATTTTATTTTTTTTTAAGATTTTATTTATTCATTTGTTAGAGAGAGAGAGCAGGAGTGAGCACAGGCAGACAGAGAGGCAGGCAGAGGCAGAGGGAGAAGCAGGCTCCCCGCCGAGCAAGGAGCCTGATGTGGGACTCGATCCCAGGACGCTGGGATCATGACCTGAGCCGAAGGCAGCTGCCCAACCAACTGAGGCACCCAGGCACCCCTAAACAACAGTTTTTAAAAAGAATTTCATATAGACAGTATTTTACTGAAATTGTAATAAACTTCAAATTATGAACAAGTTTCTCATTGCAAATTTACTTTTATGTATTTTTCATGACATCTTTAAATAGATATTAAAAGAAATGTGACATAAATATTTATACATATATGTAACAAATAAGAGCTACAAAGTACACAAAAAGAAAAAAAGCTAAAGATGTCATCAAATAGCATTTTAAAAATTATTTATGTTTGACTAGTTAGTGTATAAATCAAGATACCTAAAGTAGCATGGACAAAATGAATATCAAAGGTATTTTCTGTATCTATATGTGCCTGTAAGACATTTAAAATAATTATAAATCCAAAAAGAACCAGTAAGCAAAATATCATTTGTAGTCTGTCTTGTAGTGGTAGCATCTCTTTTTAAATGCAATTTATCTGCTCTGAATAAAATCAATTTCACAAAGAAATGAGAAAAGCTTCATAAAGGAAATATTAAAAATAACATTGAAATTAATGTCTTGGAAAATTTCTTTCATCTAAGTGTTATTTTGTCCTCTTACATAAAGCAAAAAAATTACAAATTAAAGAGCACCTGAAATAACTTCGCATATCTTTTTTAGAAGAGGTGATTTATGATGCAAAACATGCAGACATTTGAGCTTCCCCAAATCAAGATTAAATTTTCAAAGACATTTTCTTCAAAACTGAAAAAAACTCAAATTGCTTGTCAAATGATTTTTTGCAACTTCCATTTTATGTCAGCTGACCCTTCTTGAATATCTACATTTCATGCTGTGTAAATAGAACCTCTTTTGTATTATATTCCTCAAAATTTTCTACATTAGTCCAATCTGGAATCCTAGCAACAGACCACTTTACTATGTGCTAGTTCTCTTTTTGAGCAAATAGCTTTTAATTGTCAGATAGCAGAGATTCAGAAATGAATGTCACTGAATGCTTGACACCAGCACATTTAGTGACCTGGATTATCATTTTCTCCCCCCAGAATCATAATGAAACCTTCTTATTAAATCACCTGAACATATATTTTAATGATTCAATTTACTTTTTTCCCCTTAAAAAAAGCATGCAACTAATATGTGAATATATTGTAGCAAGCTACACAACATGAAACTATGTAAATGTTCAACCTCAGTCCCTTAACTGACACATTCCTTGTTTTCATACACAACCACAGAAAATGCTTTTTGTTAACTTGGTTCTTTTTCTGTGCATTTAATAAACATAATTATGTACATATATCTCTTCAAATAAACATTTTACTTATAGAAATTTGTATCATTCTATACTTATTCTAACTTGTGTTTTTTTATTTAGTATGCCTTTGAGAATTTTTCATATCAGTAGTATTTGGCACAAAATATATATTCAGTAATTGTTACCTATAAGTGTGTTATTGTCATCACGTGATTTTAGAAATGAAGTATAATTATTTTATCCTATAAACATTTTTTCTCCTTTATAAATTTATTTTATGAAGAAACTTTCTCTTTCATAAATTTTTCATAAGTTTATTTTGAAATGTATTTATATTTTTATTTAGGTATAATAAAAAAAATGTGGAGTACCATTTTGGTCCATCCCAAATTATATAAGCAGTTTGACCCTGCTCTCTCCCTTATCCATATCCACAGATACAAAATTTGGAAATGTACAGTTTGCATCTTAGAAATAGCAGCATCCCCACAGAGGAACTTATGGGGCCTGAAGATTAACCTAAAGAATGCAGCATACTCCTCCACTTTGGCACAGCCATGGTCCAAAGGCAATAATAGATTTTTTAAAGTGTAATTGTGTGGATGAAAACTGTGTAAGCAATAGTGACATGATTTGTTAAATAATTATTAATATGTTTTTTTCCCATTGACATTTCTGACTACAGATTATTTATTCTCTTGGTCTCGGTTTTATTGGTTTGTGGAGTACGATATATTTAGTGAATGGAAAATTGAGAATTTGCCTAGAAGATTGGGAGAAAAAAAAATCTAACGGTCAAAAATAGCATTATGCAGTAATTCTATAGCTTTGAAAGCCAGGGTAGATTCTCCAGACAAGATCTTCCTAATTATCTTACTGCCCATGTATCATTCTGAAGTTCAAGGGAGTAGTACCACCTTGTGAAGTTGACAACATTAGGCTTTCATCTTCTGCAACAATGCCTTGAAGTGTGGTGTTCTGTAGTAAAGGGACGCATATAAGAGAGATAAAGGGAAAGCCAAATACTTTCCCAGTTGCAGGAGTTGTGGAGCTGCTGAAGCTGATCACGTTACCGAGAATCAGACTGAGAGTAGAGCAAGAGGACTAACATGGTACAAATAAATAAAGAAAATTTGACAGCAAATATTCAGGTGGAAGGAGATCCTGTAACTTAGTGTCTTAATGTTTCTCAGCCACCCTTAGTTTCCTTGAGGAATGGAACTGAACCAGAAAACTGAAAGTGCCTGGGAACTTGTCAAAAGAGAGCATTCTGACAGGGTCTCAGTTGCTTTGCCCTGGAAGCTGTATTACAGACTACCCTGTCTGGGACCAAATCAGTCACAACAGATCTTTGGGATGTTTACAGTCCTGCAAGGGGCTGGAATGCCATGGGGACAGTTAGATACTCTCACCCAGACTCTGACCAAAATAGAATAACAAGTTACATCTTTTTCAAATTTCAGTCTTGAATGCAACTATGCAAAGAAAGGGAGTACAAGAGATACTGTACCATAGAATATGAGTAGGATTCCATAGAAAAAGACTGTTTTGTTTTGGGTTCTCCCCCCCATATTATTATTTTGCTTCAAGTTATTTCCTCAAAAACAGAAAACTATGGGGCACCGGGTGGCACAGCTGGTCAAGCTTCCAACTCTTGATTTGAGTTCAGGTCATGATCTCAGCGTTATAAGATCAAACCCCATGTAGGCTCCACACTAGGTGTGAGGCCTGCTAAAGATTCTTCTCTCTCACTTTCCCACTTGCCCCTCCTCCTCTAAAAAAACAACAAAAAAATATGAAATGGAGACCTAGGAACTTTAATCTAAAAATGATTTTACAGATTAAAATGTCTCTCTAAAATTATTTTAAATACTAATATCACAGAGAAGATATTATTATTATATCTATTTTGATTTATTATAGTTGTAACATAACACTTATAATAAAATAATTTTAAAAGAGGTTTCTTTTTGGGGCGCCTGGGTGGCTCAGTGGGTTAAGTCTCTGCCTTCGGCTCAGGTCATGATCCCAGGGTCCTGGGATAGAGCCCCGCATCGGGCTCTCTGCTCAGCAGGGAGCCTGCTTCCTCCTCTCTCTCTCTGCCTGCCTCTCTGCCTACTTGTGATCTCTGTCTGTCAAATAAATAAATAAAATCTTTAAAAAAATCCTTTTAAAAGAGATTTCTTTCTACAACTGGATTGAAGACAGTTTTAGCCAAATAAATATTTAGTTAATTTTTCCTGCTAGCCAGCAAACTGAAGGCTTAAGAGAAAGGTCAAATTATTAAAAAAAACAAAAAACCAAAACAAGATTTAAAATTTTTCTTCCATATCCAAATTGTAGCATGAAGGAATCTAAGAAATTTTCTCTTTTTTTTTTCAGGTGTGCTAAGAAATGTTTCATTGTTGTTTTTCTTGTTGTTATTGTTGTTTTTCATCAGGAATGGGTTTTAAGTTTTGCAGATGCTATGTGTAATGTTTTGGAGATAAAATATATTTTGTTTGTTTTTACTAATCACCTTACATTTGGTCAGTATTTCCTCAAATATGGCTTCACTTACTACAATTAAGGAATATATATACTCTGTGCTCCATGAAGAAAAGATTCTAGGGAGAGAGAAGTTACTTAAAAGGAAGGTGGGGTCAACTAATCTTCAACAAAGCAGGAAAGAATGTCCAATCGAAAAAAGACAGCCTCTTCAACAAATGGTGTTGGGAAAATTGCACAGCCACGTGCAAAAAAATGAAATTGGACCATTTCCTTATACCGCACATGAAAATAGATTCAAAATGGTGAAGGACCTCAATGTGAGAAAGGAATCCATCAAAATCCTTGAGGAAAACACAGGCAGCAACTTCTTTGACCTCAGCCACAGCAACTTCTTCCTAGGAACATCACCAAAGGCAAGGAAAGCAAGGGCAAAAATGAACTATTGGGACTTCATCAAGATCAAAAGCTTTTGCACAGCAAAGGAAACAGTTAACAAAACCAAAGGACAACTGACAGAATGGGAGAAGATATTTGCAAACGACATATTTTAGATAAAGGGCTAGTATCCAAAATCTATAAGGAGCTCAGCAAACTCAACACCCAAAGAACAAATAATCCAATCAAGAAATTTTTAATCCAAAAAAGAAATTTGCAGTTTCTTTCTGCAAAGAAGACATCCAGATAGCCAACAGACACATGAAAAAGTGCTCCACATCACTAGGCATCAGGGAAAAACAAATCAAAACCACAATGAGATACCACCTCACACCAGTCAGAATGGCTAAAATTAACAAGTCAGGAAATGACAGATGCTGGCAAGGATGTGGAGAAAGGGGAACCCTCCTACACTGTTGGTGGGAATGCAAGCTGGTGCAACCACTCTGGAAAACAGCATGGAGGTCCCTCAAAAAGTTGAAAATAGAGCTACCTTATGACCGAGCAATTGTACTACTGGGTATTTACACTAAAGATACAAACATAGTGATCCAAAGGGGCACGTGCACCCGAATGTTTATAGCAGCAATGTCCACAATAGCCAAACTATGGAAAGAACCTAGATGTCCATCAACAGATTAATGGATAAAGAAGATGTGGTGTATATACATATATATATATGTATATATATATATGTATATATACATATATATATGTATATACATATATATATGTATATACACACACACACACACATTGGAATACCATGCAGCCATCAAAAGAAATGAATTCTTCCATTTGCAATGATGTGGATGGAACTAGGGAGTATTATGCTTAGTGAAATAAGTCAATTGGAGAAAGACAACTATTATATAATCTCCCTGATATGAGGAAGTGGAGATGCAATGGGGGTGGGGGGTGGGGGGTAGGAAAAGAATAAATGAAACAAGATGGGATCAGGAGGGAAACAAACCATAAGAGACTCTTAATGTGACAAAACAAACTGAGGGTTGCCAGGGGGAGTGGGGTAGGGAGAGGGTGGTGGGGTTATGGACATTGGGGAGGGTATGTGCTAGAGTGAGTGCTGTGAAGTGTGTAAACCTGGCGATTCACAGATCTGTACCCCTGGGGCTAATAATACATTGTATGTTTATAAAAAATTAAAAATTTTAAAAAAAGGAAGGTGGATAAGAACATTCTGCTGGGGGTTGGGGGGGTGTATAACTGGTTTTCCTTGAGAGCTCAGACTTCCCATGAGTTTGGTTTATTCAGACTTACTGTAATGAGTAGAAAAGTATGACTAGTCAATGGGACGCCTGGGTGGCTCAGTCAGTTAAGTGTCTGCGTTCGGCTCTGATAATGGTCTCAGGGTCTGGGATTGAGACCCGCACTGGACTCCTGCTAATTGGGGAGTCCTGCTTCTCCATCTCCCTCTCCTTCTGTGTGTACTTTCTCTCTCTCAAATAAATAAACAAATAAAATCTGAAAAGAAAAAGAAAAAGTATGACTCTTCCAGCAGTGGGCATTACTGATTCCAATTTCCACATCCTATCTCTGAGATCTTTTAAAGTAATCTTTGTTTAATGAAGAAGTAGTGGCTAAACAAAAATCACAGTAATTGGGGTATCTGGATGGCTCAGTCGGTTGAACATCTCACTTGGAGTCAGGTTATGATCTGGGGTCCTGGGATCGAGTCCTGCCTCGGGCTCCTCACTCATCAGGGAGTCTGTTTGTCCCTCTCCTGCTCCCTCTGCCCCTTCCCCCACTCAGGCTCTCTATCTCCCTGTCTTTCCCTCAAATCAATAAATAAAATATATTTTTTTAAAAATCACAGTAATCTCCTATTCTATATACCTTAGTGATATTACTTTATAAGTTATATATACATTATGTTTGCATGTGTATATATAATATCAGTTTCATAGTCTGTATTGTTTTATAGACATATTCTCCCAGATTGTAAAGAATAGATAACTCTACAGTATTTAACTAACCAGAATGTTTTTAACTTTCAGTCTATAATGACACAGATATCCAGAATTCGGCAAGAAAAACAGTAAGGGGGAAATTATTTGATTTATTTTACTTGAAGTTCTGGGTTTAATGACATACTTCCCATCATTACCTTTCTTATATATATAATATATATTTTTAATTACAAAATAATAATTAATGTTTATTGAATCTACCTGGCTATACATATTTTACATCTATTACCTATTTTTTTCATACACACCTATAAGACAAGGATTATTAATGGCCCATTTTGCAGGTGAGGAGACATAAATTCCTTAAGATTTAGTTCCCACAATTCTTGGATTTTCTGGGGTTTTTTTCTTAAGTTTTTTTTTTTTTCCCTCTTTACATTCCAGTTTTTGAAGTTTCCATTCAGATAGCCTCAAGCTTAATGATTCTTTTCTGTTATGTCTAGCTTACTTGTGTGCCCATCAAAGGCATTCTTCATATATGTTGTAGTGTTTTTACATGTAGCATTTATTTTTGATTCATTCTTAGAATTTCTTACACTGCCCATCTGTTATTGCATACTGTCTACTTTGTCCATTAGAGACCTTAGCATATTAATCATGGATGTTTTAAATTACTGTTGTAATAATTTCCAAGTCCCTATCATATCTGAATCTGGTTTTGATGTTTGATCTGTCTCTTCAAGCTGTGTTTTTGCCTTTTAGTATGCCTTGTAATATTTTCTTGACAGCTAGACGTGATGCTCTGGGTAAAAATAACTATGGTAAGTAGGCTTTTAACAATGTGGTGGTAATGCATGGGGGAATGGGGAAGCATTACGTAGTGCAATGATCATGTCTCAGCCTTTTAATGAGTTTGTGCTTCTGGATTGTCAGCTTCACAAGTGCTTCTCAGGTTTTTTCCATTTTAGATGGGACAGGATGCCCAGAGGAGACTGAAGTTGATTATTTCCCTCACTCTAGGTTGGTTAGGCTCTGAAAGAACTCCAGTAGTGTCACTCTGGTAAACTCCTGAGGGAAAACCTTCTTGTTAAATAGAAAATAACACTTACCATATTTCAAAATAGTATCCTTTCTCTTCCTCCACTTCCCTCCCCCACCAGAAGCACAAAGGAATTTTTCTTCAGTATTCACTGTGAGAACCTCGTCAAACTCCTGGAGGTAAAACTTAACAAAAGTTTGGGAGCCATCCATGACTGGGTTCCCCTGAAGTTTTTCATTCTTAGACTTGTTTACACTGAATCTCCAGCAATTTGTCAATTGCAGTTTAGGTTTTCCTACTCCAGCCTGGTTTCCATGAATATTTTTGCTTGTGGGTGTCTGATTTAGTAAGTTTCAATTCTTTGTATTCATCTACCTGTATCCAGGAGATTGCCTTGTTACATCAGTTCTCTAAGGGATCTATAAAGAGTTGTTAATTTTTTTCATTTTCTTTAGTTTTTTTTACTTGTTAGAACAGAATAGTGTTAACTGGAAGTCCCTCACACAAATTTTTAAACCTGAAATTTTTTTAGAAATAAATTTTTAAGATCACAAAGTGATAATAAATGAAAGTATTAAGGGACGCCTGGGTGGCTCAGTTGGTTAAGCGGCTGCGTTCGGCTCAAGGTCATGATCCCAGCATCATGGGATTGAGTCCCACATCGGGCTCCTTGCTCAGCAGGGAGCCTGCTTCTCCCTCTGCCTCTGCCTGCCTCTCTGTCTGCCTGTGCTCGCTCTCTCTAACAAATAAATAAATAAAATCTTTAAAAAAAAAAAAAGAACTACATCGAATACTATTCTTGTCTTACCATTCCTACTCTCCCCACCTGTTGCAATTTAAATTCCATCTCAGAAAAATTCAATGATGCGTTCTTTCAGGCTCTCAAGAAAGATTTAAAGCCTATGCTAATTGCTCTCCTCCAGAGCACAGAGAAAATACCATGTCTTAATACTTTTTATCGAGCCGGTACCTGATAACACTAATTATACATATGGGTGGGAGGATGGGGGAGGAAATCGTCATAATTTTTAAATGAAATTGAAAAAAGTCGTGAGCTACAGGACGGGTTATATTCTTTGTTCAGCCCTTCTATTGTTAGTGAGCCAGAAACTGAGATAGGCAGAGGAAGCAAATAGATATCATATCCTTTTCCTTCAAAAGTGTTTTGTATCTCAGGAGTACATCTAGGGATATAGGAATGCTCCTCTCAGCTTTTGGCCATTGTAGTGAAAATTTAACAGCCATCAGGCTAGCTGGTATGATCAGGAGTAGGAAGAGTTGAAAGACTTTCCTTTTATTTGGCCATCTCTCCTCAAGTATTTTTGTTTTAATGTTTCAAGATTGACTTCCAGATAAATAATTATGCTTTCCTCTTGCACCCTTTCTTATATCTACATCTCTTTTGATTAGAAATAGTCATCTAGAGAAATTAAATTGATCTCTATAAAAAATTTCTTCCTCATCCCATTCTGGGCCCTTTTGAATAGAAGAATGGGGGTTCAAGCAGTATATTTCCTATCTCTTAATCCAGGTAGAAGTCACTATAAGTGAATCTATAGTGCTCTGTAAATAGAGGAATAAGCTTTAGAGTCAGTCTGGCAGCCTTCCAATCTGAGATCTCCTGCTTGCTAATGCTAGGACCTAAAACTTGTAGTTACAGCTATGTGTTCTCTCAGGTCTGCAATCATTTCCTCAGGAAAGCATACTATTATACTTCATCATAGTAGTATTTTACTTATTGCATTTTAATTTTATAGAAGTTTTGTGACCATATTAATCTTCCTTCTTCGTTGAACTATAAGTTTATGAGAATAGAGACTGAGTTTAGTTTATAAACATAATATCTATCTTCTACTAGTAGAGAAACTGACCAATAGTAGACACTCAATAAGTATGTGTTGAGTGAATGAATGTATCACTTCACAGTTTAAAAATTTTGTTTGCACGTAGCATCTTAGCTTGTCATAAATACTATTATGTTGAATTTATTTGATAGATGATGTATTAACTTTGATGCTTTGATGTGAAAGTAGCTCAATATAAACTGATATGGATCTATGTGATTTTATTGAAATAATTTCCAGATGACAAAAATGAAAGTTAAAAATTTTTTGAGACATGTTAAATGTATTGTAAGTGACAAAAACTGAGTATGTAGAGAAGATACCATAAACTGAGAAAGTAAATATAGTTATTGACATAGAGATAGTGACAAAAACATTTTTAGAGCAGCACAATGGCTATTATTTTCTTTGAGAAAATAAGACGTTGAGGAAACTTTCAAATTAGGTAAAACACAGAGGTAGAAAACTACACAAGGGATGATTTACAAGGAATTTATTTCATCCTCACTATTACTACTGAAAACTCTTTTTTTGAATATTGACCTATTCATTTGTTACAAATAAATTATTTCCTTCTAGAAATTTTGCATATGTGTCTTTACACAAAGATTATGACTATGGTTCTTAATTTTTTTCCATCAAAACACCACTAAAACTTGATGAATAGTTGAAATTTCTTTGAATAGCTATGTTTTACCTTAAAATATTTAAACAAATTGTGTCCTCAACTCCATAATATGACAGTGTCTTTGTTACATTCTGTCATGTATATTGATATTTTAATGACATTCCATTGAGTAAATTTGACACCTAAGGATCAAATTTTACACATTTATCCCCTGGGTTTTTATATCTGAGATAAGGTATCCCAGGATATTCTAATTTTGTATAGGAAGAGAAATCTGCTTGAGAAATTTGCCTTTATACTTTTATTGCAGTAATATATTAGGAAAAGGTGACCAAAATTTAATACCTATATAGATGTCAAACTTAAGAGTATTTTTCATAGTTCAATTTTACTACTAAATTGAACCAAAAGAATATTTTATGATATTTCTGTGTTAAAGTTTTTGTTTAGAGCACCATTTAAGGTGAGAATGAGCACTCATTAATCTATATTTGTCTAGCTACAGTAACTTTAACCTGTTGGTGAATTTGTATGTTATTTCTGTAAACACAAATGGCCAAATCATTGATGCAGGTTTTTATACCAACAAATGATTAAAATGAATCAGGGAGCACAAATACCATTTACAACAGGGGAAAAAAGTATTGTTGGAAATATTTTCCTTTTGGTGCCTTCATTTAAGATATTAAATAGTCCTTGTATTTTGTAATCCTAAGGTGTGTAACCTTATCATCAGAATGAAGAATGATGTATGAAAAGGTCTTTGAAAAGTTTTGGTTTATGGACATAGAAATAGTCTAGTCTGAAATATTTTGTCAATTTCTAAATAGTGTACCTCTCCTAAATATTTGTCATAGAGTGACCTTGTTAGACAAGGCTAGCTGGAGTCACTATAGGCTTCACAGTTAGGGTTGCCTGATTTGTTTGTTATTCAAGGCCTCGCATGCTATTGTTCTATAACCTAACAAGATCCTATAGAAGTAAGTATCAGACCCAAATCCATCTGACAGTTTCTTTTCACTCTCATTTGAAAAAACTGACACGTTGAGTCTTATTTTGAATCCACTATCCACTCAAAATCACACCTATAAGATCTGGGAAATTTATTAGATTTCATCAGTCCCACTGTTTCCTCTAGGTCATTTGTCTTGCCTTGAAAAACAAGGAGTAGTGTGGCCTTGGTGTAGATGGAAGAGAAACTCACAAAGTAAGGTGAGGAAAGCAAAATATCTGGTTTGTGCCGTATCTATTTTACATAGCAGTCCCAGAGTTTGACCAACTCTTATAAATTGGCATAGTTTTTGAACTTTTTCCCACTGGGTTATTTACAATATGAGTCAGAATTCCCTGGAGAGGAGTGCCTGGGTGTCTAAGTTGGTTGAGCGTCTGCCTTTGGCTCAGGTCATGATCCCCAGTGCTGGGACCGAGCCCCAAGTCAGGGTCTCGGCTCAGAAGGAGCATGCTTCTTATTCTACCTCTGCCTGCCACTTCCCCTCTTGTGTTCTTTCTCTGTCAAATAAATAAATAAAATCTTAAAAAAAAAAAAAAAGAATTCCCCAGAGAAACTTACTTAAATCTTGCTAATGAACTACAGATTAGTATGTTTCATAATAAAATCACTCACCCTTATTACATACAATATAAGTTACAGTATCAATTTTACTTTTGGTGACCAAAAATAAGGATTGGCTATTGTGAAAGGAGACTTAAATATAATGTTGAATGATCTTGTATATTATTTTTAAATTGTTTTTTTTTTTTAAGATTTTATTTATTTGACAGAGAGAGATCACAAGCAGGCAGAGAGGCAAGCAGAGAGAAAGGAAGGGAAGGAGGCTCCCTGCTGAGCAGAGAGCCCTGATGCGGGGCTCGATCCCAGGACCCTGGGATCATGACCTGAGCTGAAGGCAGAGGTTTTAACCCACTGAGCCACCCAGGCGTCCCTTTAAATTGGGTTTTAATACTACTTCAGTTATTTCCTAATCATTTTCACTATTTAGAAAAGGCATAGATAAGGGTAAAAGATATTTAATAAATAGATGATATTGAAAATTTGGTAAAATAATTTTATCTTTGGATTATTGAAGGAGACAAAATACTTTTGTCTTAGACATGAATCTCAGTAGGGAAATGATTGACAAGTAAGAATAAGTATGTTTGTTGTTTATAATTAAACATTTGGGCTATTTCATCATTTAAACAATCCCCATGTGAAGTTTGGTGTTTATTTTTTATAATTTCTGAAATTTTTTTTGAGAAAGAGTGCATGAGAGTGGTATGGGGTGGGGGAACAGAGGTAGAGGGAGAAAGAATCAACAGGCCCTACACCCAGCACAGAACCCAAAGTGGGGTTCAATCTCACAAACCTGATATGACCTGAGCCAAAATCGAGAATCAGATAATTAGCCCACTGAGCCATCCTCAGCCATTTCTGAGGTTCATCAATCTTATATAATACCCAGTGTTCATTACATCACATGACCTCCTTAATGTCTAACACCCAGTTACCCCATCCCTCTGTCACCTAGCAATCTTAGTTTGTTTCCTATATCTCTTATGTTTTGTCTCCCTCTCTGACTTCATCTTATTTTATTTTTTCCTCTCCTCTCCTATAATCCTGTTTTATTTCTTAAGTTCCACATATAAGTGAGAACATATGATAGCTGTCTTTCTCTGATTGACTTATCTCACTTAGTATAATATCCTCTAGTTCCAGCCACATCATTGCAAATGGCAAGAGTTCATTTCTTTTGATGGCTGAGTAGTATTTCACTGTATATATGAATATATACATCACATCTTCTTTATCTATTCATCAGTGGATGTCTGGGCTTTTTACATAGGTTGGCTATTGTGGACATTACTGCTGTAAACATTAGGGTGCAGGTGCCCCTTTGGATCCCTGCATTTGTATCTTTGGGGTAAATACCCAGTAATGCAGTTGCTGGGTCCTAGAGTAGCTCTATTTTAAACTTTTTGAGGAACCTCCATGCTGTTTTCCAGAGTGGCTGCACGAGCTTGCATTCCCACCAACAGTGTAAAAGGGTTCCCCTTTCTCCACATCCTCACCAACATCTGTTGTTTCCTGACTTGTTAATTTTAGCTATTCTGACTGGGGTGAGGTAGTATCTCATTGTGGTTTTGATTAGCATTTCCCTGATGCATTTTTACATATCTGTTGGCCATTTGGATGTCTTCTTTGCAAAAATGTCTGTTCATGTCTTCTATCCATTTCTTGATTGGATTATTTGTTCTTTAGATATTGAGTTTGATAAATTCTTTATAGATTTTGGATGCTAGCCCTTTATCTGATATGTCATTTGCAAATATCTTCTCCCATTCTGTTGGTTGCCTTTGGTTTTGTTGACTCTTTCCTTTGTTGTGCAAAAGCTTTTTATCTTGATGAAATTGCAGTAGTTCATTTTTCCCTTGTTTCCCTTGCCTTTGGTGATGTGTCTAACAAGAAGTTGCTATGGTCGAAGTCGAAGAGTGTGCTGCCTGTGTTCTCCTCAAGGATTTGGTGGATTCCTTTCTCCCATTGAGGTCTTTCATCCATTTTTAATCTATATATTGTGTATAGTGTAAGGAAATGGTCCAGTTTCATTTATCTGCATGTGGCTGTGCAATTTTTCCAACACCATTTGTTGAAGAGACTGTCTTTTTTCCACTGGATATTCTTTCCTGCTTTATCCAAGATTAGTTGACCAGAGAGTTGAGGGTCCATTTCTGGGCTTTTTATTCTGTTCTATTGATCTATGCGTTTGTTGTTGTGCCAGTACCATACTGTCTTGATGATGACAGCTTTGTAATAGAACTTGAAGTCTGGAATTGTGATGCTGCCAACTTTGGTTTTCTTTTTCAGCATTCCTCTGACTATTTGGGGTCTTTTCTGTTTCCATACAAATTTTGGGATTATTTGTTTCAGCTCTGAAAAAAGTTGATGGTGTTTTGTTAGAGATTGCAATGAATGTATAGATTGCTCTAGGTAGCATCAACATTTTAGCAACATTTGTTCTTCCAGTCCATGAGCATGGAACATTTTTCCATTTCTTTGTGTCTTCCTCAATTTCTTTCATGAATATTCTACAGTTTTCTGAGTACAGATTCTTTTGCTTCTTCGGTTAGATTTATTCCTAGCTATCTTATGGTTTTAGTACAATTGTAAATGGCATTGACTCCTTAATCTCTCTTTCTTCTGTCTCATTTTTGTGCATTGATTTTATATCCTGCCACTTTATTGAATTCCTGTATGAGTTTTAGCAGTTTTGGGGTAGAGTCTTTTGGGTTTTCCACATAGAGTATCATGTCATCTGCAAAGGGTAAGAATTTGACTTCTTTGCCCATTCAAGTGCCTTTTATTTCTTTTTGTTGTCTGATTGCTGATGATAGGACTACTAGTACTATGTTGAACAGTAGTGGTGATAGTGAACATCCCTACCATTTTCTAACCTTAGGGGAAATGCTCTCAGTTTTTCCTCATTGAGAATGATATTCACTGTGGGCTTTTCCTAGATGGCTTTTATGATATTGAGGTATGTTCCCTCTATCCCTACACTGTGAAGAGTTTTAATCAAGAAAGGATACTGCTTTGTCAAATGCTTTTTCGGCATGTATTGAGAAGATCATATGGTTCTTGGCCTTTTTTTTTTTTATTAATGTATTGTATCACACTGATTGATTAACAGATGTTGAACCACTTTGCAGACCAGGAATAAATCCCACTTGGCCATGGTGAGTAATCCTTTTAATGTTGGATCCTATTGGCTAATATTTTGGTTGAGAATTTTTGCACCTATGTTCATCAGGAATATTGGTATGTAAATCTTTTTGGTGGGGTCTTTGTCTGGTTTGGGGATTAAGGTAATGCTGGCCTCCTAGAAAGAGTTTGGAAGTTTTCCTTCCATTTCTATCTTTTGAAACAGCTTCCAAAGAATAGGTATTCATTCTTCTTTAAATGTTTTGAAGAATTCCCCTGGGAAGCCATCTGGCCCTGGGCTCCTTTTTGTTGGGAGATTTTTGATCACTGCTTCAATTTCCTTGCTGGTTATAGGTCTGTTCAGGTTTTCTATTTCTTAGTGTTTCAGTTTTGGTAGTAATATGTCTCTAGGAATGCATCCATGTCTTCCAGATTGCCTAATTTGTTGGCATATAGTTGCTTTTAATATGTTCTTGTAACTGTTTGTTTCAAGCCCCTGCATCAGGCTCCCTGCTCTGCAGGGAGTCTGCTTCTCCCTCTCCCTCTGCCTGCCACTCCCCTTGCTTGTGCTCTCTCAATTTCTATCAAATAAATAAATAAAATCTTTTTTAAAAAAGATTAAAAAAATCTTGGGTTTAGAGGTTTAATTGCCTTCAGAGAGCGATATCATTCAGAATGAAGACTTATGGAGTGTGGCGCATGTCTTGATATAGGTGGTGGTTACATATGTAAAAATATATATGGCTGAATATATATGGTATACATACAAGTGTATATATTTGTAAAAAGCCACCAAGATGTACCCTTAAAATTCATATATCTTGATGTATGTAACTTATGACTTAGTAATTAAAAGGAAAGAAAAGAATAAAAAGGAACAAGGTTTATCTTTATGCAGTAAAAAGTCTTATGGTGGGCATCTCTCTCTCTGATATCACAGGATACTACAGTCTCTAGGACTCTCTTGGACATCTTAGTTGCATTGTGGTTGCTGTAGCTTCAGCTGCATGTCTGTGTTCCAGGCAGAAAGGAGGAGAAAGGAACAAAATGGGTATATATATATGCAAGGGTAAGGGAATATATTAGGAAAGAAAAACTTTTTCAGAATCTGCCAGCAGACCTGTTGAGTTTTCATTAGCTAGTCGAGTCATATGGTCAAATCTAGCTGTAGGAGAAGGTGGGAAATATATTTTTCATTAGACATATTTCTCCCTTTGGAGGGAATGGCCTCTGTTAAGAAGAAAGGATAGAATGGATATGGTGCAGACAATTAGCAGTGCCTGCCATATCACAAGTGTGTGATTTTATTTTAATCATTCTAAGAACATATTCTATGAGCCAATTATAGATTGAATGTGTGAAATATACAAGTGAATAATTATCATTTCCTAATGAATTTGGATTCATTATGTACTTGTATATCTTGAAATATTTCCTTGAAAATATTTTGTGATTCAGTTTTTAATCCTTTCAATTGGTTTGTCTTCTGCTAGTTTGAACAAGTAATACTGTCTGTATTTAGCAACAGCTGTTTATTTCTTTTATAAAATTTGAGGAATAGCTAAGTAACAGCTAATGGTAAAAGCTAAAGGTGATACACATATGTGACATTGAGGCCAAAACCAAATTTTGTGGGGGAAAAAAAAATTCTACCATGCACAATGATCCTATAAATCCATATGGTTGAGATTATAGTTTAAATCTGATTGAAAAACTTCCTGAATTAAAAAAATGCTTGAATTTTATTTATTATATAAATTAATATACAGATTTATGAATAGAATTCAGGGCTGAAATGGCAATGGAAGTGTCTCAAACCAGATGACATAAAAAATAGATTTCAGATTTATGCTTCCATATCATCTGCCAGCCTGGCAGCATAATTCCCAAACCTCTCAGCAGAAAATCTTTCATTTGAAGTGAGCTTCTGTTATGTGATCTTTTTCCCCCTGGCAGATGATGTGTTAAAAATGTACTATCTGGGAGATGGACCAGAGGCAGGTGCACAGGTTTTGATGTGGAAGGCTTGGCAGGTGTGACCCAGAATGGAATATATTCTCCTCAGAGAGACCCATTGAGATCAGATGTTCACCAGAAAGACAATACTCAAATTATTCTAACATGCATATAATTATTTCTTAATGTGGTATTGTGACCTTGCTATAATTTGCACACCAGCAAATACATTTGAGCCATGTTAACAACATCTGAAC
The DNA here is from genome assembly GCA_003697995.1 of Taxidea taxus jeffersonii. NCBI lineage: Eukaryota > Metazoa > Chordata > Mammalia > Carnivora > Mustelidae > Taxidea > Taxidea taxus. The sequence continues at coordinate 62,408 of RCUC01162825.1, read as the reverse complement.
TATAATGTTTCTGGATCTGTAAAAACATGAAATTGCATTTCTAGTATTTTGTTGTACTTAGAAAATCAGAGAGTAAGTTAGCTTCCTGTTTAAAAGGGAAACATGGTTGTAAATAGAGTTACTTTTAATTTTCTGCCCAATAGAATGCCACTATCTAGGCATTTTGCAACATGGTTTCAATTCTTTCTTCCCTCTTCTTCCCAGTCAACGCAGTTTCCCTTTCCTCTTTGCAGACCTCCCTCCCTTGACAGTAGACTTGGTTTTATCTCTATTTTCATACTTTATCTTTCTTAAGATGACGAAGATTTTCAAGTTTTGGGACTTAAATGAACTTTTACCAGATGTGTTGTTTCATGTCACATGATGGGTACTCGTTGTGGGGGTATTCAGTATATATTTTAAAATTAACAGGGGTGCCTGAGTGGCTCAGTTGGTTAAGCAACTGCCTTCAGCTCAGGTCATGATCCCGGAGTCCCTGGATCAAGTCCCACATGGGGTTCCCAGCTCCATGGGGAGTCCGCTTCTCCCTCTGACCTTCTCCCCTCTCATGCTCTCTCTCACTCTCTCTGAAATAAATAAATAAAATCTTAAAAAATTTAAAAAAAAATAAAATTAACAAAATAACATGTAAATGAAGAAAGACACTGACCATACTGCAAGATAAACTAGGCTCTCTTTTTGTATTCCTATTTACTTATCTGGAATGTGCTAGACTCTGTTTAGTATTCAACTGAGGTATAATACCCTATTAGCAAAAATTACCATGACCTTACATATGTTCTCATTTATATTTGCAAAAATAATTATAATAAACCCCAAATTATTTGGCATGCCATCATTAAAACTGTAGTTAAACTACTGGCAACAAGTTTCAGTAGCTCTTAATAATAGGCTGTGTAAAGAAGTTGTTGACAAAAGTCCATGTTAGAATGCAAAGCACTAATTTTGTCCTTGTGATTTGTTTAGAAACTTTTTTAAAGGTCAGCAAATATTTGCATAAGTTACCAAAAAAGAACATTAATGTATATTTTTTGTGTTTTTTCATTATATAGTTAAATTACTATTTGTTTACTAAAAAGGGAAAAAATTTTCTGTGACATTGAATAGATGTTTTAACAGTCAACTTCCAAAAATTAATAACTAGTATCTTTGAAACTATTTATATATTCAAAAGAAATAACATTTGTTGGCATGTTTGTCTTGGAGAATTGTGTTTATTTGCATAAACTTGTGTAACATGGTTATCATGAGAAGTTGGATTTGCTCACTTATTTTGTAATAATTAACTTAGCTAATCATAATTTATGCAGTCAGTATATAAAAACTATGTCTTCTCTGGGTGACTCAGTGGGTTAAGCTTCTGCCTTTGGCTCAAGGCATGATCTCAGGGTCCTGGGATGGAGCCCCTCATCAGGCTCTCTGCTCAGGGGGAGCCTGCTTTCCCCTTTCTCTCTCTGCCTGGCTCTCTGCCTACTTGTCATCTCTCTCTCTCTCTGTAAAATAAATAAGTAAAATCTTAAAAAAATAACAACAACTATGTCTTCTCAATTAAGAATGTTTCTTAGCTATTTTGCATATGCAAATCAGAAATTAGCTGTGACTCTTAAAGATTAATTTTAATAACAGCAAAACTCTTATTCTTCCACAGCATGGAATTTCAAGGTTTTTGTTGTTGTTAACAAAATACTAGATTTATGTGTCCAAAATGGCAAATAAGTGTGTTATTTTGTTGGGGGACTTAAAATTCCAACAATGAAATTTAAGGCTTGAATATTCAAGATTAACAAAAACTCAGTTATACCGGTCCTTAACAGTTCTTCCCTTGGCAGTGTGTCTCCTTTCCCATTTATAATCAGTTTTTAAATGTTCTGCTGCTCTCTTTCCATGTAGTTCCAGCATCCCTCCTCCTTTTCTTGCTTATTTGTCTGTATTGTGAAACCTAGAGTTGTGAAAAAGAAGAATATCTGCATTCTTTTGCTTTCCCATGTTTACTTCTATTGTATTTTTATGTTTACTTAGTTCCTCCTATTTTTTTTAAGATTTTATTTATTTATTTGACAGAGAGAGAGAGCGAGCACAAGTAAGGAGAGTGGCAGAAGGAGAGGGAGAAGCAGGCTCCCAGCTGAGCAGGGAGCCCAGTGCGATGTGATGCGGGACTCAATCTCAGGCCTCTTGCCACTCTAGGATCATGACCTGAGCTGAAGGCAGACACTCAACCACAGAGCCACCCAGGCACCCCAAGTTCCTACTCTTTTAACTCATGTCAGTACGTGTGGGTAGAAGCACTTATAATTATAGAGTATGTGCAAACTATGGCTTATTCTGATTGGCCAACAAAATTAGAAAACTTGCAACTCTTTCACACTTAAAGGCCAGCAAGTGGTCAGTAGGAGTGTGAACATTGCTCTGAATTGAAATATATGCTATTACTAATTTACTAATTTATCAGTAGATATTCTACTCTTATAAGAAAGCATGTAGTCACTGGAACAAAGTATTAAAACATGAAGGAGAATGTAGTGGCCTAGGTAATTTCTCTGTAGGCAGCTTAGCTGCAAGCAGTTTTGTCACATATTGTAAGACAATTTTGTCATAAAAGATTAAATAATGAAAAACAAAAGAGATATTCAAAAGAACAAAGAAACACAAAAAATTTAATAAAATTATTAATTTCTTCCTTCCTTATAAACAGTGTTAGTTTTCCAAATACTAGGATGCATATTTTATAACTGAGCTTTGTATTGCAATGTGAAAATTTTCTACAACTGTTGTTTATTCTTGGCATATTGTCATATCTGTTGATAGATATTCCAAAGTTCTGTGAGAAAATCTGGTGCTGTTATGCATTTATAATGCATTTATTGTGACTGGTAAGTTATCATTTCGTAGTATCGTATGGCATGCAGTCTGGGTTTACACTCTTATTTCACACTACTGCTATGTTTTATCACCATATTTTTTATAAAGACAACATACGTAGTTTTTATTGTTCAACTCCATTGTTTGTAGACAAGAATATCTGTTCTTTTGGGTTTCGTTTGTTTCTTTAATTGCCTTCATCAACACATGCAATTAACTTCTGCAAATGTAAACTTCAAGTTTATATCAACGTTCTGGGATAGTAAAATATAGATAATTAAATTAATCTGTACTTGACAACTTTCTAATCTCTTAGACTATTAACAACAATAATAATAGCAAGAGCAACCTCAAAATATTTTTAAAGTTATTTTTTTAATCTAAAACTTTTATTGTATAGACTCCTTTTTTTCTTTTTTTTTTTTGATGCTACACAGTATCTATGACAGAGTTTGGTGTCCAGACACTAGGGAGGAATGCAGCTGGTGAGCACCTGGTATCTGAAGCTAGATTTGAGAGAATATGGGAAAAGACACACTGAAGTACAGATAAAGCACAGTAATTCACAGGGAAGTTGCTCAAAAGTTTTACATTCTATAGGCCTTTGTGTCTTTACATATTTTGATCTCTAAGCCTTTAGTAGCTTTGTAAAACTTTGAAATGTGTTTCCTGCTGGGATAACACGCAGAACAGAAGATGGTGTCAAACTAACATTTGAGATTCATGAGGAAACACTGGAGTGGGCACTGACTCCTGCCCAAGGAAATCTAGAAGACAGAGAAAGGCTGATGAACTGCTTTGATGAAGAAGTCAGCAGAGTGCTGCTCCAGAATTGGGGGGACAAGGTACACATGGATGGTTTACTGTGGAGTAGATTTGTGTTTGTGGGAGAGAGAACCAGCATGGAATTATCTTGAGTCTTTTCTAGGAATGCTACTAGATAAACAAAGAGACTTTGGCAGACAGTTCTTAGATTTAAGGGAATTAGACAATTAGACAAGTCTAACAGGGACATGTACATAGTACATAAAAAATTCCCACAAGAATAAAGAACTGTCTGTAAATACCTACACCATCAGAAAGGGCAAAACCAGCTTGGAAAATTTTTAGCTCAAGTGAGAATTTAACCTCCCTATTCCTCTCCCTGGTCTCCAAATTCTGATATTGGAGGGACTTAGCAAGTTGGGAGAAGCAAGGCAAGAAAACAGGAAAGGCAACTTTATATCCTTTCCCACAGCAAGATTCCAGCCTAAAGCAGGCCCAAGCAGGGGAAGAAAAAATACATATGTGGTCAAGTTTTGAGTTTTATTACATGGGGCCAGGAATCACAGTTTTTTAGCTGAGACTATTTCTGTTTTAATGTGATGGTAATTACCTAAGAATGAACAGAGAAGTTATAGATTTACTGAAGTTGAGATCAAATGACAGTTTAAGATTACCTTCATTGAATAAAATTCAATGAGATGGCAGAAGAAAATCTAAATTGCATTTTGTTGATAATCCAAGTGTCATGTTTATTTAACATACCAGTTTCACATGCTTCTCCACTGTCTTTCTATACTACCCAGGAGAAAATTTATCATAATACTTATTACTGATTTACTTGTCTGCCTCACTTAGAAGATGAATGATAAGATAGAAACTCATTCTAAAGAAAAACCAGTAATAGGAAAATAGTTACGCTTCATAGAAAGTTTTCTATCAGGAAGCAGGCTTGCTTGAAAGTAGGAAGGAAACTGATCAACAGACATTTTTAGTTGAAAAGAAAAAAAACATATTTGTTTTATTTGTCAGAATGCAACAAAAAAGGAATTTTGAAACTATTGGCAGAAATATCTTTGTTTGTTGTGTAAATATTTCCTAATACATAGCCTTTGCCTCAAGCATTCCTCAAGAAATTGTTCTACTCCCTTGTTTGAAATGCTCAAATCAGCAAGCATTCATCATTTGATCTTGTTATTTAAGTTATAGAGATGGATATACCAAACTGATTTTCTTGGAAAGTTTTATGATCCATATCAAACTTATGTTGAGTTTCAATACTACTGACAACAACAAATAGGAAAAATGGAAAAATTAATGATGCAAGGGCTTCAACATTATGAGCAAGTTATTACATGTCTAAATCATTCTGAATATTTGAAAATGGAACTGTTAAAAACCAGGAAACAAAAAGGACTCTCTAGTTCTGTTAACCTACCTTATTTTGAGATGAATTCATTCTGAAGTACATAACATTCTTCTAAAGGAAATGTTGATCTTAAGTGAAGACTTACCTATTGTATGTTGAATTCTCCAGGATTAGAAAAGCTTAGATGGAGTCAGAGGTGTGAGATGTTTATTGGTGATAACACCAGTGAAGGGCAGGGGAAGAAGCAGAATTAGGCAGAGGAAAAGTTAAACTGCAATACAGTCCTGACAAAGTCAACTCTGTCAGAAGCTCCGGAGCATGTATTGGCCATTACACTGCCAAAAATTATACCAAATGGCTGAGCAGCTTTATCTCCATCTTGCTTATTCAACAGATATGGTCTGTTTTGGGAAGGGGATGACCCCTGTTGACAGTTTTCTGCAGCTATGACTGACCCTAAAATGGTTGATAGCTAAAATACTATTTGCTGACCACCCTCTCTGTATCTGGACCTCCTTTCTTGATGAGGAGTGTCGCATGCATTTATCCATTACCTGTATTATCTGCTACAAGTTTTGGATGCAGGGAGCTTAGTTAGCGTAGACATGTACTTATTTACTGAAGATGTTTCTGCGTGTTCAACATTCAAAATAATTGAGTATCATAGTCCATGAAAATTAAGTCTTACTATTCAGAAGTGTCTACTTGAGGATTATTCAAGAAATGTATAGATAAGTCAATCCTGTCTAACTCCTTAAACTTAAGGTGTTCATGTCTTCATGTTATATTTGCTCAAAAAAAATGGTAGATAGAAACTTGAAAACAATTGAATATTAATAGTATGTGTAATAGCTATGAGCCATTACTATTACATAACATAACCTATGCATTTTAAAAGTTATTGTGCTATGCAAAATAGGACAATAAAAGCTACATGCCTCATGGAAAAAAATGGAGTTAGGGACACAACATTCAAAACTTTATCAATGAAACATTACTATGGTCTTAATGTTGTGCCTCCCTAAATTCATGTTGACACTCTAACCTCCAAGATGATGATATTAGGGTACTGAGGTGATGATTAGGTTATGAAGACAGAGCCCTCATGAATGGGATTAGTGCCCTTTTATAAGAGGCCTGCGATGGCTCCCTTATCCCGTCCACCATGTGAGGACACAGTGAGAAGTGGCAGTCTTCAACCTCAAAGAAGGCTTTCACTAAAACCCAAATATGTTGTCACCCTGATCTCTGACTTCCAAGCTCCAGAACTGTGAGAAATAAATTTCTGTTGTTTTATAAACTACCCACTCTCTGGCATTTTGATACAGCAACCTGAATGGATTGAGACACCTACCCCCTCACACACACACAGATGGGCCATGATAAAAACATTAACACAATTTATTCATGTGAGATTGTTAGGAAATGTATAAGTACTACAACAAATATGGCACTTTGCCTTGAAAAAGACCTGAAATTTGCTTGTGGAAGTGGTCATAGGGAGGGTCGTAGCTTGTGAGTTATAGATAAGTGATGGAAGAGATACCTGAGATCAGACAGAAAGTCAGAACACTAAATATGGATGGATGTGCCTCATTTCCCTCTCTCTACCTCCCTCACTCCCTCCCTCTCTCCTTCTCTCTCTCTCACATGCACATGCATGCACGCACACATGGTGTGTTTGGGATGGAAGATGTTATTCTTGCATGGGTTGGTTCAGCTGGGTACACTTCTATGAATTCACCTACTGTTTCTCACGCATGAAATTATGTATAAACAATCTCAAAATTTGTTTTATACTCAAATAGTTCCCATTATTGGAATAAATTTGCATTTCCAAAACAAACTGTATAGGAGAATGACTGTAATTTTAAGACATGTCATTTCCTCTTTGTTCTTTAATGGGAAGACATAGCTAATAATATGCTAGGTGTTTTCACTTAACAGCCACTTAATCATTTCTCGTTCAGTTTGCTAAGCAGCCTTGAGAGGTAAATGTTACTGTCTTCACTTTTATAGATAAGGAATAAACTGAGAGCAATTAAGGAAATTAAGGAAATTTCCAAAGGTATTATAGTCCATCAGTGGTGGGGCAGAAAGAAACTCAAATCTGTCAAATTATAAAGCCCGTGTTCATTGTCCAGATTATACTGTGTCTGCATTATTTAAGCAAAGTGATGTGTGAGGCAAAAGTGGTAATCTAAAAAAATGTCTTCACTTGTATGGGTCTACATTTTAATGCAATGTAGTTAGCCGTATTTTCATATGGTATAAACATTAGCATACTGTGATAATTTTTATGTTTCTTTATGTTGATTCTTAGCCATTTCCAAAGAAACTATTTCCATGAATGACATTAAATATCTTTCTGCTGAAAATGCTTTTCCTTATCTACCTAATTTACATAATTCTTGAAAGAAAAGGAAATAATAGAAATTCTATGGGATTGTGAAAAAGTCTTGAATCACATATATACATTTTGCTCAATTTTCAGACATTACAGATAAGTTGTATGTTATACCAAAAAACACTATAAATAGAGCAATTTAAAACCTATCATTAATACAGCTCAGATAGCTTGCATACTTCTCAATTTGTTATTTCTCATAATCTAATCTATGGAATATAACATCACTACTTTACAGCTAGCATCACTTCTTTTATGCCTCTGTGAGTGACTTTAAGAAACTCAAAAGAACTACTTTTCATTCCTTGTGAGTAATAAATGATTGCTGAGACCATAATTTTGTCATCTCTTTTGCTTCAGAGCCATGTCACGACCTCAGAAAACATTTTCCTCCATATATCAAAGTAGTTAAACATATGCTGCTTCCATAATTACCCTGCTCTTTTGCCAAAGGGTAGATATTATAGTTGGACAAAGTTTGGGGTCATTTAGAGATACAATATCAAATGTACAACTGAGACTTCTTGTCTCAAGAATAAGTTTTAACATCTGACAGCTATAATATCCTAATTGATAAATTCATCTGAACAAATGTAGGTATGTAATTATACAGGTATTTTGGGGGCGCCTGGGTGGCACAGTGGGTTAAAGCCTCTGCCTTCGGCTTGGGTCATGATCCCAGGGTCCTGGGATCAAGCCCCATATCTGGCTCTCTGCTCAGCAGGGAGCCTGCTTCCTCCTCTCTCTCTGCCTGCCTCTCTGCCTACTTGTGATCTTTGTCTGTCAAATAAATAAATAAAAAGTCTTAGAAAAATAAGTATACAGGTATTTTTATTTTTATAGGTATATTTGTTTCCTTAAAAATAAAAATAGCTTGCAAATCATTAATCTATAAAGTGGCTATAAGCCATTAATATCTTTGTGTGCATGTACTTTTACATATCTCTCTGTCTCTTCACCGTTGAGTTTATGTTTCTTCATTAATGTATATATACCTCATAATGATTATACAGATACACGCTCTCTTGAAGCTGATTCTCATCTATACTAGGTCATGATCATCTTTTATGTCTATATATTCTCATATACAACATTGTTTCTACAGGCTAAATATTATTTCATTATATGGAAGCATCAACATTTTTAAGCAAGTCTATATTTTGATAGTACCTCTATTTTTAAATTTTTTAATATTTTGAACAATACTATAAAGAACAACCAAAACTATAAACGTGAACAAATGAGTGCATACTCTCTTTAAGCTAAATACATAGAATACAATTTTTAGGCGAAAGGGTGTGTACTCCTTATGGTATTTGCAATAATTTCTGAAAAGACCCACCATAATTGGAACAAACATATTTCTATAAATGTGAGATTTCACTCTGACCTTCATAACTAATAATACATTGTATAATTTTAAAAATTAGGGAGCGCCCGGGTGGCTCAGTGGGTTAAAGCCTCTGCCTTCGGCTCGGGTCATGATCCCAGGGTCCTGGGATCGAGCCCCACATCGGGCTCTCTGCTCAGCAGGGAGCCTGCTTCCTCCTCTCTCTCTGTCTGCTTCTCTGCCTATTTGTGATCTCTGTCTGTCAAATAAATAAACAAAATCTTTAAAAAAAATTATATGCATTCCTTGATTGTTTACTCTTTATTGTTTTTTGTGCCTGTTACCTATTTTTACCTTGAAATTTCACCTGTTTTTCTCACTGTTCTTTTTCCAAGTTGATGTTTTTCTAAGTTCGTCTGTTTGAATTTGCCTATGCTAAGCATTTCATGTGAATGGAATAGTGCAATCTCTGATCTTTGTGACTGGCATTAGCAGTTTTCAGGGTTCATCCATATTGTAACATGATCACTACTGCATTTCTTTGTATTGCCAGTAGTATCCCATTGCACAGATATACTACATTTTTGGTTTTTGTTCATCATTACTGGGCATTAGATTTTTTCCTCTACTTTTTAACTATTATGAATAATGCTCATATGAACATTTGTGCACAAGCTTTCGTGCGGAAATACGTCTTGATTTTTCTTGGGTATATACCTTAGATTTGCTAGATTACATCTATATTCCACTTTTTGACAAACTACCAAACTGTTTTCCAAAGTGTGAATAAGTGCTCAGTTCCTCGCATTCTCATGAAAACTTGTAATTGTCTCTTACTTTCTTTTATTTATTTATTGGCCATCTAGTGCATGTGTGGTAGTATCTCCTTGCAGTTTTGATTTGTGCTTCCCTACTAAGGATGTTATTAAGCCTCACTTCATGTGGTTAGAGGACGTTTAGCTTTAATGAGTCCTATATATCAATTTTCTTCTGTTGATTGTATCATATCTAAGACACCATTGCCTGACCAGGTCAGGAAGACTTCCTCCTGTGTGTGTGTGTGTGTGTGTGTGTGTGTGTGTGTGTGTGTTTTAAAGATTTTATTTATTTATTTGATAGACAGAGATCACAAGTAGGCAGAAAGGCAGGCAGAGAGAGAGAGGAAGAAGCAGGCTCCCCGCAGAGCAGAGAGCCCAATGCGGGGCCCGATCCCAGGATCCCGGGATCATGACCTGAGCTGAAGGCAGAGGCTTTACCCACTGAGCCACCCAGGCACCTCTCGAGACTTTTCTTTTTCCACTGAATTGTCTTGACATACTTGTGAAAAATCAATTGACTGTAAATGCAAGTGTTTATTTGTGGACTCTAATTTCTACTCTGGTGATCCTCATGTATGTTTATGGCAGTACAATACTGCCATATGTATAGATTCAAAACCAGGTTTTCTCTCTACTGGCATTAACACTGTAAATTAATTAAGAGCCTATGTAAATAATAATAACTATAAAATGTATTAAAATAAGTAAGTATGTTTAACATAGAAGTTAAAGGAGCTACATCAAAAATAATAAAACTATTATAAGATATATAAACTAGATTTTTAACTATATCAACATATCATATTCCAGAAGAGGAAGGCTTAATACCATATAAATGTCATATTTGAGAATTTAAATATGATTTGAAGCATTTTCACTCAGAATTTTATTTGAATAGTTTTAGGAGCTGAGAAATGCTTTTACTAAACAATGACTTTAATATTCAATAGAAATTTAAGAATAATGAAAAAAATGTAAAAGGAGGGAAGAAAGAAAAGTAACCAGTTATCAAAACTTGGTTCAGTAGTATAATAGGCAAAATTGTATTGTGAGAGAGAATTAAGTATATTGGTAGGACAGTAAAGAAACTGGAAATAATTATAAGCATACCTGAGATTTTATATATGATGAAGGTAATGCTTTCATTTCATTTCAGAAACGAAGCATAGCATAATGCAATAAGATCACAACAGGCATATCTTCCTATTTTTCTGCAAGAGAATTATCAACCTTTATCCCACTTCGTACATAGAGTTCTTTAATGTGAATGATATTTCCCTAAGCAAGGCAGCAAACTCAGAGACCAATCAGAAAATATTGAGAAAAAACGGGCGCCTGGGTGGCTCAGTCATTAATTCTCCGATTTTATATTTCAGATTAGGTCACGATCTCAGGGTTGTGAAATTGAGCCTTGCATCAGGTTTGGCACTGGGTATGGAACCTGCTTAAGATTCTCTCTCTGCCTCTCCCCCTGACCAACTCGCCCTCTCTCTCTCTCTCTAAAATAAAAAAAAGAAAGAAAAAGAAAATACTGAGGACGAATGGACCATAAAATAAACCTCATTCAAATCATGCTAATTTTTCTCAAAAAATCATCAATTTACTTCTAGAAACCCATGTATAATAACTAAAGAAAACTTTCTCATGAAACTTCAATTTACATAAGCCAAAAATATACATATGCCACACTTGAATTTGTAAAAGGGAAAAAGTCTATAAAAAGAAGCTTCCATGTAGACTATATATATCTACTCATAATAAAAGTTTTATATATAAAACAAAAATGTCTAAGACATATTTATCTTTTTCACTAAGTTGAAATCAATTCATTGCAATATCACAGTACTTTACCTATAGCAAAAATCAAAACAAATTTTGTTAAAATATAATATAGAATCTGTTTAGAGATGTTTATTTTGGCTTTGAATTTTGGAAACTTTCTTTTTGTAACTACAGTAATATTTGAGAAAGTCATTTCCTATCTCTGGTCTTTAAATTCCAGTTGAAAATAAATTTAAACATTTTGTAGCCCCTGCTTCTCTGGTATCGACAATGAAAGAAATATCAATCATAAAGAGTCAGAAGTACAGAATCAGATCATTGTATATATGCAGTCATTCTAAGACAAAGGTGACATGGCAAGGTGGTGAGGAAGTAATGGTCTTTCAAGAAATAGTGTTAGGTCAATTGTGTTGCCATATTAAAAAAAAAAAAAGGTAAATTATTATCTTAGATCATACATAAAAATCAGCTCCAGAGGAACTGCAGATTTAAATGTGAAAAAAAAACTAAATATTTCAGAAGAAAACATGAGAGAATATCTTCATAGCCATATGGTATGCAGTATTTTTTAAATAGGATGAACACAGCTTTAATTATAACCAAAATAAAAGTTATTAGACTACATTAAGATCAACTCCCTCCAGTAAGAGTGTGAATAAGGAGCCCACTGAGTGAGATATTTGTAATACATATAATTGCAAATGACTTCTTAGGATATATTTAAAGAACCCTTGGAAAGCAGTAAGAAAAAGACAGAAATTCAATAGAAAATTAAGCAAAAGATTTAGACAAGCACTTTTTTAAAAGGATATTCAAATGGCCAACAAACATATGTGTTTGAATTCATTCATCTTCAAAAATTACAAAATGTAACTACAATATGCTACTATTAAAATGAAACAGAAGCCAATGCCAAATGTTGGTAAAGCTGTGGAAACACAAATTGATAAAATGACTTTGAAAGCCAATTTGGCACTATTTATTAGCAGTGATCATTTGCATCCACTATTCTTGAGCAATTCCACTTCTAAGTGTGAACTCATCAGAAATATGTACACACATTCACTAAATAATAGAATGTTCACAGCAGCACTGTATATAATAGCTAAAAACTGAAAGTACCTACCAACAGGTGAATGGCTAAAAATATATGGTATATTCACATGTGGAATCATAATATACAAGACTGAGCATACTATGAATGCCTTCACTGGTAGGGCTGAGCCTCACAAATACAGTATTGCATGAAGGACGTCATAGCCAAAAGAGCTCCTGCTGTCAGAGTCCTTTTGCTTGTAGTTAAAAAACAAAAGAATCTTCATTATATTAAAAGTCAAAAACCACTTTACCTTTATTATGTGATTGCCAGTATGGGAGTCCCAGTAAAGTTGTTCTTTGATCCGGCTGCTTGTCACATTGGTGTGTTGGGTGTATGAAAGGCCATCCAGCAATACCCTTATGATTTGTACACTCTCTTTCATATAACTTATTCCTCAATAAAAAGTTCAAAAAATATTAAGAAGTCTAGCCCAGAATAATTTTGGAATTTATTCTACACATTAGCCTATTTAGTCATATGTAGAGAGATACTAGTAGATTCCAAACTGAAAAAGGAAAGTAGAAACATTTGGAACCACAATCCCTTGAGCATAACACAAATCTTCATTTCATATAGTGAAATTAAGTGGAAATTTTTGTCTCAAATTAGCCCACTATCTTTTGAAAAAAAAAATTGGAACTTAGCATTTCAGGCTTTCTTATTGATTCACAAATCTTTATGTATCTTGTAAGTGTTTGTCCCATCTTTTCATTAGCTGTACCATATCTGCAGCGAGCCCATCCACCAGGACAGCAGATGTGCATAGTGTTATGTATTTAAAACAATGATCAAAATGTAGGAAGGTAAAGCATAAATAAGTAGATAAGTCTTGTTATATCAGGGCTCCTACATCAAAACAATTTTTTGAACAGAAACAGTTCTTAATAATAATTTCATATCCTAATCTATAGGGAAAATTCCATTTACTGTACCTGCTATGGGTCTGAATTTTCAATCTGACTTTCATATTAAGGCTGCAGTGAACAAATTCTTTGTAAAGATGAACCCAGTAATTCATTTCTTGGACCAGTCATAAAAACCCTATCAAACTTGACTAAACTCAAAATAACAGTCACTTGCCTGGTAATCTGTATTCAGTTATGTGATATATAGTTTTTTTCTGAATCTGATGGTGCACTTAGGTCAGTAATCCTGCCTTTATATTTCACTACTAATAATGCTAAGAAATTGAATGAAAATAGACTTTCACTTCCAATCTGGAGTAAATAGATGTAGGGATTTTCTGAGTCTCCTTAGGCATTTAAATTCAAGTTACATAAAAAACTCATCAATATTTTCTGTTCTAATAGTTATTAGTGTATGCATAAGGTTTGCCATCACTTCCTTCATTTTTTCAAGAGCAACTCAGTGGATTAAATTCTTTGAATCTCCAATTTTCTTTAAATTATTTCTAGGTATTTATAATTAAGGAATTATTGAGTTTAAGCAATTGGGATTTAAAATGTTAATTTTAAAACTGACAAAGAATATATTAGGCAAATGTAATAAATTTGGGCCCGTACTAATTAATGATTAATAATAGCATATGATGAACAGTAGCCCATGTCTTTTACATGCTAGTCAAATTTTAATTATATCTGAACTATTGTATGGTCCAAAACCTGTCATGCTATTTCTAGCTCTGTGTTTTTGCTGTCTTAATTTTTCTGCCTTAATTGCCCAAACAATACCTTTTAGCCCAATTTCTCATTACATTTTCTTTCCTGAATCGCCTAATGAAAAATGTCATTCACCAAATATTTAAAAAAATATGACGGTAAACATGCCTCTTGGTTTGCCTTGGACAATCCCTTTTGTCCAGGTCTGATTGTTAATATTGCCTCATCTTTACTTCAGAAGTGTCCCATTTAGGTGCACCTGGGTGGCTCAGATGGTTAAGAGTCTGCCTTTGGCTCAGGTCATGATCTCAGGTCCTGGGATGGAGCCCCATGGCTGGCTTCCTGCTCAGCGGGGTGTCTGCCTCTCCCCATCGCTGCCCCTCCCCCTTGCTCATGCTCTCTCTCAAGTAAATAAGTAAAAATCTTTAAAAAAAGTGTCCCATTTAGATGTCAAATTATATGGCAACATAATCATCTATATTTACCCCAGAGGTAATCATTGTGTCCCGTGAATTTTATTTTTAAAATGTATCTGGAATCCAGCCTTTTCTCTCTATCTCTACTTCCATCTCTCTAGGTCAGCTACCAGACTCCTGGGACAGTTTCTGTCTGCACTTTCCCCTTCTCCCCCTTTCAGTCTTTTGTCTACTGTAGACCCAAAACTCTTCTTAAGGCAAAGCAAAAGCCTATTTTTAGTTGTTTTTATGGTCCTTAGAATGAAATCTAAACTCCTTATTCTAAGTCCCTATCTGACCTAGTCTTTGCTGACATCTCTGGCCTCAAAAAAAAAAAAGCAAGGTGTGTTTGAGAAACCTCATCTTTGAGGTTTTTGTGTCACCACTTGAGAGGTCTTTGCCATTTAAATCTGTAGATTCTCTTTTATTCTCCATCATATTGCCATATTTATTTCTTTCATAAGTGTTATAATAATTTGGTGAAAAATGCCTTTTTGTTCATTTCTTTCTGTCTGTTCCATGAGAACAACTTGTTCACTAGTCCATGTTCAGTGGTGAGCACAGGGTCAGACACATAGTGGTATTTTTAAGCAACCAGCAAGTATATTGTATACTTCAAACACCCAGTTTCCTCTGAACTTCTCTTCCAGGTAATGGAGTATGGTGAGGAAGACATGTGGGATCTTTATCCTCAATACACATATTCCGGTGTAATAAAACTGGTATATGCTGTGAAGAACATAAAATTAGTGTATTAAAGTGAGACCAGAGAAGAAACTGTCTGCTTTCACTCTAGTGTTGAGAAAAGGCCCCAATGAGAAAGTGCTATTAGATGTGAGACCTATGCAATGAGTAAGGAAGAGCTGTATGAAGAGACTTGCAAAAAAAAAAAAAGAGAGAGAGACCTGCAAGAAGATGGAAAAACTTGTACAGAGCCCCTGAAACCAGAAGGTACTTGGCATATTAAAAACAGAAAGATGATGAGTTTGTTGACCAAGCAATAATCATCCAGCTTTTCATATATTCAGTAGATATTTATAAAGCATCTACTGCATGCCACTGATTGCTGTAGGGTTTTGGGATACATCAGTGAACACAATGAGGAAAAATCTCTACCTCTGGGAAGTTTACAATTTTAAAGATGGAAGAGTAAATTATGATATTTAATAGCAAAATAACTGGGTATTTTAGACTAAGTAATTTCTAGAGTCACTCCTGATACTCAAAAGTAAATTAAATTTGGGGTGTCTGGGTGGCTGAGTCAGTTAAGCGTCTGACTCTTGATTCCATCTCGTCATGATCTTGGGGTCATGAGATTGAGCCCCACCTCGGGCTCTGCACTCCAGGTGTCTGCTTGAGATTCTTTCCCCCTCCCTCTGCCTCCCCCCACCCCAGCCTGCTCTCAAATAAATAAATGTTGAAAAAAGAAAGAAAGATAAAGGAATTAAGTTTTGTTTTGTTTTTAATTATAACACATTGAACAGTCTTCACATGTTACCTAAGGAACCAAAGAGGATTATAAGCCTACAACATGGATTGAGTTGTTTCATTAGACTATCACCTCATTCTAAAGCAATGAGCAGTTTCTTCCTATATGAGTTATGTTTCCTGAATTGTCAAATCTAATTTTATGTTCACCAGTATGCTGAACTAACTATTTTTACCACTCAGTCATCTTGTTATTAAAGGAAATGGAACATAGTCTAGCATGTTGATTTCTATGATTTTCTAAGGGCTAAGAAACTGTAGACAATTCTAAGTTCATTCTTTTTGAAGGGAGTAGAAAAAAAATAGTGTTATCTGAAGATCAGATACCATACTGAAGAGGTCTGCAAAAGAAGAATTTTTCACTTCAAAGAGCAATGAAGGAACTTACCTCAGGTCTGTTCTATTTATGATGCTATTCTTTCTTTAGCTAATGCCTGTTGCTTTAACCAAAGGCTAACTGAATATAGCTAAATACTCCATTTGTTCTATAAGGAAAACATGACCTATTTTTTTGGTTTGTTTTTCAGAGGAGAGGTAATTACTGGCAAGGCCTGAAACCCTTTAGATCAGAGGTTATGACCCATTGGTCACAGTATTTTGTAGCTGCATACTGTAAACTCAGACAATGCTTTGTTTTGATGTTGTTATTGTTTTTTATTGTAAGCATCCATATTTTCTATTTTAGCCAAAAGTGAATGGCTATTTTGCAGCAGGAAAAGGGATATAGCCTGTCTTATACAAAATGATATCAAAAATCACATTTTTATTAAAATGCTATCCGAATTAAAATCAAGATGAAGAAAGTATCTTCTCACTTTCTAAAATGTTCTGATATAATTCTATATTTCTAAAACTATGAGAATAAGATTGTGAGTAACATGCTGATCTGAAGTGTGTGACCCTGAAAATACATAATGTAGTAGTAAATTGGCTTCTAAAAATTATAATTTGGATTTAGGTTATATTAGTGGAAATACAATATTTAGCATAAAGGAGGTACTAATCCTGCTCTAATGCTCACTGATCAGGTTACTATTGTAGTATCATGTTCGGTTTTAAAGAATATTCCCCGTGATGTTTAATTTTATGTGTCAGTTTGAATGAGCCATGGGATGCCTAGATATTTGATTAAACAGTGTTCTGGGTGTGTCTGTGATAATGTTTCTAAGTGAGATTCACATTTGCTTCTGTAAAATGAGTAAAGCAGATTGCCCTCCCCCCCACCCCGTGTGTGTGTGTGTGTGTGTGTGTGTGCGCTGGGGGGGTTTGTTGAGGGGAGGGGACTTCATCTAATCCACTGAAGGCCTGAATAGAACAAAAAGGCAGAAGAAGGGAAAATTTACTTTCTTTGCCTTTCTTTGAGCTGAAGCATTATGTCTCCTCCTCCCTCTGGACTTGGACTAAGACTACATTGGTTTTCCTGGGTCTCTAACTTGCAGATCTTGGGATGTCTCAAAATTCATGAGCCAATTCCTTATAATAAACTCTATCTATCTCTGTATCTATCTAACTAATCTCTATAACTTATTGGGTTTTTTAGCTGGGAACACAGATTAATACACTCTCCAAGAGTGGCAGTGGTAAAAGTTATTTAAAGGGCATGTTCAGGATGGGTATGGAGTATATTAATTGTGAAAGTCTAGGCTATAATAACATAAAGATCCAAAAATTTTATAACTATTTCAACATATACTAGTTTAGCTCTCATAAGAGTTCAAGTTGATTTAAAGATGTGAATCAGGTTGATCCCGCATATTCATTTAGAGAGCCAGTCTGACAGAGGCTGTGCTGTTTTCAGCATGTGGGGTCTACAGTCAGCTTGGGCATTGCCATCTCAGGCAAGCAGAGAGATAAAACAAAAATGCAAGCATAGACTCTATGAGTCTAGCAGTAGAGACAGACTCCAGAAATCATATAAAATCAGTGAGAGATTTCTCTATTCTGTACTTGGGAAAGTCTCCACAAATGATGCAGACGTTGAGCCTCATAATGAAGTAACCTGCTTCTGCTCAGGGCAGTTTCATAACATTTAAGTCCAACTCCATGTGATTTTTAAAGATATTAATTCTCATCTCAATAATAATCCCTGTCCCTCTTTTTTTTAACCTTTTATTCCCTATTCCATTAGGATGCCAAATCCTTGAATATAGGGACTTTAGAGATTCTTTTTTCTGTTAAATCTTGTGTTATTAGTACAATGTCTCTAAAATAGATGTTTTGAAGAAATATTTATCTAGAGTGTCCTGATGTCTCACTATACCCTAACACATACACATTAAATTCTGTTCCATCTGGTGGCTGCTACTTGAAATATAATAGGAAACAGATGTTTCTCTCTCCTAGATAGATGGCACCTTGAATCCTTATTCTCATAGATGAAACATTTTTAGTATAAATTAATGAGTTTAACTGATTTCCATCAATCTCTTCCTTAAAGGTTTTTTATAAGTAGCTTATTTGGAAAATTTCTGAATAAGGAGGAAGACATAAAAAAATTAAACAATGAATAAATAAATAAATAAATTAAAGGTAGGGCTTAGAAGTCTTTGTCTACCTCTATTTTAACTTTAAGTATGTCGTAGTTTGTAGACTTCGCATTATGTTATTATGTTGGATCAGTTCTTTGGCAGAATATAGAACTTAGCTCTCTCACTAGCAACTGAGGATGAGAAATAATCTGACTACTCCCTGTGTATGTCACAGTGTATCTGTTACCATATATCATAATTAATGATAAATGAATGACACTGGAATATACTATAAATTTCCGATAGGATTTAGAACTACTACAAGGGAGCACTGAGTTAGTAAATAAGCAGCAATGGCAGAATAAAAAGGTCTCCTTTGTTAGGAAATATGCTACATGAGAGAATATCATATCAGATAAATACATGCTAAGTATCAGTTTTTAGTATATGTGCTGCCGAAGCGAGCACCTAAGTATCAGTTTTTAAATAAAGCATACTAGGCTACTGAGCTTCTTCTTGCCTTACTTTTTAAAAAAATTTTTGTTCAAATTCAATTTAGTTGCTGTATAGTGTATCATTAGTTTCAGAGGTAGAATTTAGTAACTCATCAGTTCCATATAGCGTCCAGTGCTCATTACATCAAGTGCCTCTTTAATGTCCATCTTCTAATTACTCCGTCCCCTCCCCAACTCTCCTTCCCTCCAGCAACCCTCAGCTTGTTTCTTATGGTTAGGAGTCTCTTATGGTATTTACCTCACTTTTAAAACAGAAAGTTACTGTGAGTTGGTTCCAACCTACTTTTGAATAATGTTTGCAGTTAATTCTCCCTTGAAAAATTTGGAGCTATTTTTTGTTTCCTGGAGAAAACTACAGGTTATTAGTGAAATTTCTGATACTACTGGCTTCAAGTTGTTCTCTGTCGGCTGCCTCATAGACATGCTGTCCTTCATTTATGCAGATGGCACAGATGACCCTCTATCAGTAGGATATTGCATCAATTAATGGCACATAATTGAGAAATAACAGATTGGGGTTAGGGGTGCAGTCCGTGAGTAGAGAGAAAAGTTTTCCCAGTCAGGAGTATACTGGCCCATATGGAAATTAAATATGTGACCTTGACTTTAATACCACCAGGATCTAATTGAGTTAACCATCTCTGTCACATAATGTCATATAAATAACTAATATTGTTGTCATTATCACCCCATGATATCTGTTAATGTTATAAATCTCTAAGTTTCACTATTCAAATAATACTGTTTCCATGATGACATTTCTGATGACACACTTTTCTTCCCACATAGTACAGACAGCATTCTCCTGGAACCACTTTAAACTTTTTAAACTTGTAATTATTAAATACCACTTTAAATTAAAATTCGTAATTTAAGCTGACTGCTTAAGAACAACTATAGAAAACATTTTTAAATTCTAACTCATAAAATGTAATGCATAATGCTTGCTTGTTAATAAAATAATAGCTATCACATGTTGTGTTTTAAGGAGGCTTAACATTATTGTCTTCTCCATGAAGTTCAGGAAGCAAATGAGAAATAAAATACAGGAGTCACTACTAATCTTCCCACATGGAGTGATAGAAAATGCATTTTTTCTATAGGCAGGCCAATTCAAAAGAGAGAGAATCTAGAAAAGGCAGAAACAAAGAAGCTGAGTTTCTTTATTCACTCTCACCAAATAAGATGAGGGATGAGGGGGAAAAAATTCAGGAGATTTATTTTCCTGAATTCCCTTGGCAGGGATACCTGGAGAATAGAAGGTCTCCCACTCCAAACACCACACTTACCTTTTCATACCAAGAATACAGCATGTTTGATAATATGCTAAGCTGTTTACATGGGTGGCCTCACATTATCTTCAAGGTATGTTGTGAGTCAGACATTATTATCTGCAAGAATAGAAGAGGGATCAGAGGCCCAAAGAAGTCAGTTAACTTCTTAAATATTAAGTGAGAGGTCATGATTTTGAATTCAGGACTGATTCCAAAGCCTATATTCTTTGTTTCTATAATTTTCTGCAAATAAATTATTACATATAATAGTAGCAGCCAGATGCTGGCAGATGGGGTAAAAATATTCCTTCTTTTTGAATGACTTTGTAACTTTAGATCTGCAGAAATATGTTCAAAGCTGCTAATAAGTTTATAAATGCAATCCAGTTCCCTGTCCCTATTCCCAATTCCCTTCCATTTTCTTGCCACTTTTCCACATTAAGAGATCCAGAGACAAATCTAGGAAGCATGTTTTAGAGAAAATAAGCTCATCCCTCCACCATTCAGTATTGCTCCAAATACTTATTCTACATACATTTTGAATGCAAATGGTACTATCTATCTATCATCTATCTACCTATCTAATCTATCATCATGAAGCTGTAGCTCCCCCCCCCCCTTTTTTTGGTGTCTAATCTTATTTGTTACACTTAGAAAATCTAATATTTGAACTCAGAGACAGAAGCTCTCAGAGAGGACAGCCTCCATCTCTTGGCAATCTGTTCCTGGAGTTTTCTTTGGTCTTCATTCTCTTGGCCAAAGGTTTAGCATGTTATGCAATCTCTCTTATTTTTTTTAGTACGTTGTTTCCTCAGAGTAACACACCAGTGTTTGTGTTGGAGGACAGGGAGAGTAATAGGATGCTGAATCTTTGGTGCTTTGGTTCTCAGTTTCTTATCTTCTTTGTTTAGGGGCTTTCTCACAAAGTACTTGGGAGACATCATCTTCTTTAGAGGAATTGAAAAGTTTGCAGATTCTGCTAGCTCTTTTGGAGCCCAGGTGTTGAGGCACAGTAGTATCAGTGAGTCCAGGATAATCCTTCTCTCCTTTTTTTACAATGACCAAGTTGAGAACACTGAAATTGACATCCAAAATACAACCTCAAACAGATTTGCACTTTTTTCTCCAGTCCTCCTTGGTAAGGAATGCCCCTTACTCAGCAGCAGGTAGACACGGTCATGGGTCAAGACAACCAGCTTCATGGGGAAGACTTGTTATTGCCACCACTGATCTGGACCATGTAACCCTTCTATTCTTCCCCCAGTGCACCAGCAGCAACTTCTGTGGCCATACGTTTCTCATTAAAGGTACAAAGTTTGCATTCACCGTCCATTTCAAAGAGTTTCTCACAACCATTAGCTGGAAAAGAAATGTTCAGCTTCATCCTAAAGGAGCCTACTGCCTCCAAGGTGCCACACAAAAGAACGAGCTATAGTACTGAAACATACCTTTGGCAAGAGCTTGGCTTTTTTGATCAATTAATACTTGTGACTTGTAATGTAACAGACAATACTTTTGACTGGTAATTTGACCAATCTAAAGTTTCTTAGATAGCTTCAGACTAAAAAGTCTGTGTTTAAGTAATACTGCCTTTGGTTTTTCAACTAAAGTTTGTGTGTTTTATATGTCCCACATATGGTGACTGATCATGAATTTCCACGTGGTCAAGATTAACTTGAACCCATAAAGCAACTTACTTTTATTTTTGAAAATTATGTGTATTTTACATCTTCCTGTACTCTTTCAGCTATTTCCTCTGTCTTAAATAGCTCCCCTTTTTGTGGGTCCATGAAACTCCTACTCTTTATTAAAGTCTCAAATATTAAGCTACTCAGTAAAGATGTTTAACTTCTTTTTCTACTCCATATTGTATCCCCTTCCATAATCAGCACTTCTGTATAATACTGAATTTTCACTTGTTTCTATTATTTTGACTGTGTACTAAAAGGAAGGGATTGCACCTAAATTATTTCTCTGTACCTTTATTCTAGCTATTTATTGACATAAATTACTCATAAAACATATTTATAAATTAAATATTATTATAAACTTATTCAAATCTATCATTCACTTGAACATTATTGCACTATTTTACCAAATATAACATTTACAAATAAAAACAATACACAAAAAAATCACCTAATTTTAGTACAGTAGTCCACACCAAACTTGAATAAATTATATATTTCTTAAATTATAGTTGCTTTCTCTTTTTTCTCTGTTACAGACACAATAATCATGTGTTGTTAAGAAGCTTCTGATTTTTACAAATGAAGTGAACTCTCTCTTCCATCATCAGCAAAGTAATATATGATCAAGTTTCTTCCTTTTCCTTTAGCTACTGTGTACTCCACGTCTGCAGTTTTATTATCATCTTTTTAGTCTCTCAACACCAGATTTTTTTAACCTATGGAAAATGAGGTAGTGAGTCATGTAGGTATCTCACCATCTCAAATTTTTTAATTAATAGGTCTCAACAAGCTGTTTCCTCAATGCTTTATTTTCACAACTGCATAACCATTCATTATGTTTCTCTATGGATTTTAATCCTCTTGTAACCTACTCTTTTCTAAATGTGACATTGCATAAATAACGTAATTTATTTTCTTTTATTACTTATCCCTATAAAGATTTCAATCCATTTTATTATTCTACCTATTTCAAGTCTATTAATCTTTCTCACCATAATTACATGGTGATATAATATGAAGAAAAATGCAGTACAATGTAGACCTGACTAGCTCATATATTTTCATTGTTTTCTAGGAGAACTTTGCAAAATGATTCCTTTGCTTTATCTCTTTGTCACCCCTCTTTCTGTTTTAGGGAGGTGATTCCCAAATTCATGTGCATCCAGGTCAGTCCAGGTACTTGATGATTCTGCATTCTGCATGATTGCACCCTGAAAGGTACTCCTTGAAGAAGACTGGAGTAAGTCCAAACAATACGTATATTCGTATTTTTCATCTCTGATGATACTGCTCTTATAAAAACTCTAATCAACATTTGGAAAGTACAGCTTACAGAAAATTATGGATTATAGTTCATAACTTAGAAAAATTCTTGCCATGTCCTGGTGATTGATTTTACTCAAAAACAAGGTAAGTTTCTATTGTTTCCCCAAACACTGTGGTAGTCCTAGTCAGAAGATATCCTTTGTTAAAAAGTTACTGTGCATTGAATTCTGCTCTATTCTGCATGTATAACCGTAAGTCAATTCTGTGCAATCTCAACCTCAAGAGAGCTCAAATATTTTTCTGGGTTATTGAGGTGGGATTTTATTTTATAAGATTTTCCAAAAGGTGGGGCACCTGGGTGGCTCAGTGGGTTAAAGCCTCTGCCTTCAGCTCAGGTCATGATCCCGGACTCCTGGGATCGAGCCCCTCATCGGGCTCTCTTCTCGGCAGGGAGCCTACCTCTCTCTCTCTCTCTCTGCCTGCCTCTCTGCCTACTTGTGATCTCTGTTTGTCAAATAAATAAATAAAATCTTAAAAAAAAAAAGATTTTCCAAAAGGTGATATACCATTCAGTAGGTAGCAAATAGAACTCTTTATTTGTCACTTTCAAGGTATATTTCATGTATGTGTATGTGTCTACGTATGTGTATATATACTTACATATAATTTTACTATATGTAAGGTAACTCAGTACCTACTACTTAAGTAACACATAGTAGTTATGAGTGGGTTTTTTTCAAATCAGACTCCCTATATTTCTCTTTGTTCTGCTTCTTATGAAATTTGTAACCTTGAGCAATTCCTAGGTCTGTATGTCATTTTCTTTATCTTTAAAATGCAGAAAACAATATCTTCCTAGTGTTGTAATAAACATTTCATGAGATAAAGCAGGTAAAGCAAATCTTCAAACACTGTTAAGATAATATGACAGGCAGAGGGGACATAAAGATAAAAGCATACAATTTCTATCTTCCATGACTTAAATCTAGATCTACTTATATAAACTGAAAAGAAAGAAATTAGAGGTGTATCTTAGGATTGATAAGAGATGACAATATTTAAACCTCTTTTCATGTGCTAGCTGTTTAATAGTCTTCCTCCTAAATACATTTTATTAACAAAGCATTTTATTAACAAAGCAATGTAAATTCATAAGGTATTCAAAAGTCAAAAGTTTGAAGGCTATCAGCACCACTGGCTTAAATGTAAGAAATATTCACATGAAAGTTTTTGTGCTATTTACATTCTAGGTATGTTAACTTTTAATACCCTTTATCATGTTCTATAAAGATATGGTACTTAATAGAGAAATAAGTTAATGTCAGTGTATTGAGGATTGAATTTCTGGCACATTCCTCAAAGGCAGAACTTGACGAGGAATGAGAGAGTCATAAGAATATGCACTTTGTTGTATTGACTTGCTTGCTAAGCCAGATGGGGAAAGATGGGAAAAAATGAGAACATGACATTATGCCCAAGCCCGGCTCAGTAATGAACAGGAAAACCTTGTCAGTGACACAAACTAGATTAAAGCAATGAAATTAGGGTGGTTCTGTAAGAAGAGGATTTATATTTCCCAAAATCTTTTTCTGACAGTCTGCAACAAGTTTGGTAGGCTTTTTATAAAAATCATAGCTTGTCCTTCTCAATATTTCATGAGCCCTTTCCTAGAAGGGTTAGGAAATTTGTGTGCAGATACAACCATTTTATAGGTAAACACACACACACACACAAAGAGAAAGCATGACAACTTTCTGGCATTTCAAATTCCTATGAATTTCATGCCTTTGAGCACAGATTTCTTCTCTTCTGAAAACTTGTGGCTAAAGGACAGTTGTACAGTGTTTCCCAATGGCGTCTGGCCTTTCCCAGTTGTCCCTCATGTAAGGATACTTATCAGGGTGCCTGGGTGGCTCAGTGGGTTAAAGCCTCTGCCTTCAGCTCAGGTCATGATCCCAGGGTCTTGGGATCAAGCCCCGCATTGGGCTCTCTGCTTGGCGGGGAGCCCCGCCCCCTCGGCCCGCCTCTCTCTCTCTGCCAGCCTCTCCGCCTGCTTGTGATCTTTAAAAACACAAGAAACAAACAGACAAAAAAACAAAGAGAGATGATGATTGTTTTCTTCTCAGTCCTTTCATTTGGTAATGTATATAAATTCCTTTGAGTTTAAGGAATTTGAGCATCCTATTATGTAATGCTTTGAGGTAAAAAACCAGGAAGTCCTGATTTTTTGTTAAGTAATGATCTGATGGTGATAGTATGTTATACATACTTCTTAGATTCTGCAATCCATTCTTGGGAAGTTAGCAATCTACAGCCATTCACAAATGAGAAATGAGAAATACAAGAAGACATTGATTTCCTAGGTTTTGGGGACATTTAGTAATTAGCTATAGGTATAACCTCAAATCATATTGCCAGGAAGCCCAATGTATAGTGTCCGAAAAGTATTCCTAGTAAGGCTTGTTCAAGACCTTTCCAGTAATGTATTATTTATCTCCTCTCAGTAATCATAGACTCTTCATGGTCTTATGGTAACAAAAAGGAAAGAAATACCTGTCTTGAGTAACTTAGGAGCTTTGATTCTCATTGACATTAAAAGAACTGTTGTTTTGACTGTTCAAATACTTCACACAAAATAATAACATCTGTACTCTATGAAAAGGAAGCAAAAGACAGGTTTTCATTGTAAAAAAATAACAATTACAATTATCGAAACTATATCATACATGACAAAATGGTAGACTTCTATTTCTTGTTCTAAATGGTGAATATAACTGTTTTATTTGTGCATCCTTCTTTTTAGGTTATGTGAACATGGATAATACTTTGTTTGAGGTTGAATACCATCATCACAGATCTAGGTGAAAAGTCATTTCAGATGTGGAGGAGTACTTTTAAGTGGGTGGTGGTAATACAAGTTACAGATTACAGATATGGAAAATATTGTGATGATTATTTTCTAGGTTGTGAAAATCCAAGTCTTTGGTATGGCCCTAATATGAGGAGAATGCTGGAGTACTGAGCACACTAACAGAATAAAAAAAGGGTGTGGGAGTTGAAGATAGACTTAATAGAGACATTGCAGGAGGGATATGGGTACCAAACAGTTGTTACTGACCAACCTAATCTGATTTTCAATGAGCATTATTCATTCTAAATTTGAGTAGATGATGAACAGAAACTGATTATCTTCTGTGTTGGGCATAGGAATTACGATTATAGAAAATTCTAAACTTCAGAGTGGGAATCTGATTAAATTTGAGGGGAAATGCCAAAGTCCAAGAAAGTAAATCGGAGCTAAACAAAAAGTCATTTACTTTCAGATGGATTGTACAAATAGGATAAATACCATATAATAAGCACCACCATCTCTTCTTATGGGTTTGGCACACATGTCTACTCATCCAAGGTTATCTTTCTATCCATAATATACGTCACTTTAGTTACCAAAGGAAAGAAACTGCTGCTTGGCCTTGCTTTGCACAGTATATGATATAACATTATGGAAATATGTATTCCCCCCTAAATGAGAGAACTTTTAGCATGAATGAGGTATCAGACATGGTAGAAGATGCATTTTTGGTTTGCTTTCTGGTACAGGTTTTAAATTGTTCCCCCTTCTTTGTCAGCTTTTCCCAGTCTTTTTGTAAATCAAAACACAAAAACCTTGAGTCAATTTCTCAAAGTTGTATTTCCATCTTTTCAATAACTTGTTATGTAAATTTGGTAATTCATCTCTTTATGATTCCCTTTCTTATCCTAGAAGAGAAAATAATAACTGTCACTTACCTCCATTCTCACTGACATTGTAAAGAATTAATTGTTAATGACTACAAAGCACTTCCCAAACAGAAAGCAATAGATGTTCTTTAAAATAACTATTTTTCATAATATAATATATACTGCCTATTTGTATTTGGTAGAAATGTTCAGTTATTTATGATTCATTTTAAAGAAAATAAAATATTTCATAGGGGAAAAATAAATATCTTCACCAAAGAAATAGTTAAAAGCTTCCAGCTAGAGTTTTCATTTTAGTCCTTTTGTGTATAGAGTATATGCAACAGTCCATACTTTTTTAGTGATTTTCATAACATTGACACATAAATAAAAGGAGTTAGAACCCATATCTTGTGCGTATTTGACAAGCTCTAACAGAATTGTTTGCAAAATTTTATTGAAATCCCTGGTTTCATTTATCTTTGTTAGCACAAGCCCCAGAAATCAGTGGTATGGAATTCTTGTACAATTTAACTCTAAGAGAATTAAGTGTGCAGGTGTTCAGAGAATAGCCTATTTTTCTAAGTAAATAAAATCTTTTGGAAGAAAATATATTATTTTTATTACCTTATGAAAGAATATTCAATTGGTTTGATTCATTTCTAAAAGAACAAACAAAAAATATATTGTAAAGAAGGAGATGAGAAACCAAGAAACAAAAATGCAATTAGTTGCTAGTAATCTCATGCACTTGAAATAGTATAACAAACTAAACTTGCTTGAACAGCTACAACAAAGAGTGTTAGAGCCTCAGTGCTTCTTAAGGTTGCTATATTAAACAAGGGCATGTGCATATTTAAGCTGTATTTCAAAGATTTTGATCTGTGAGCACTTTTCTCCTTGTTGTGCACTATCACAAATTCATCAGACAAACATTCAGACTTTAGAAAGTGGAGGGATACTTAGGAAAGATAATTCTTGTAAAAACTTCAAGGTTTTTCTTGAAGTATTAATGGGAGGCAAATATGTTTCATTGTGGAAGTGGAGTTCTTAAGTGTTTCTCTTTCCACTTGTTAGGCTGGGCCTCATGTAAACTTTCCTAGATAAATGAGTTTCAAGTGCATTTTGAAAGGTCTGTACAAAAGAAATTTAGTGCTTTCCATTTTAATGGCTTGCAGTCCTGATGGAAGTTCTTTCTTTTAGCCAACCTAAACACTTTATACAACATTTCAAGCTCACTTATTCTTGTTCTGCCCTCAGTGGCATCAGAGTACCGATCAGCACCTTCTATGTAATAATCCTTTATGTAATTGAAAACCAACTTGTTTCCCCAGCCTATTTTCCAACTTAAATAATATTAGTTCCCTTAACCTTTCCTCTGAGATTCTATTTTCCAAGCTATTAATCATGTTTATTGCTTGTCCTTAAACCTTCTTCAAGTTTTCCAAGGTCTTTTTAACTTAGTGAGTCCAGGCTTGCACACAGCACTTGATTATGCCAGGAGAATTACTTCTCACGCCTTATGCATTGTTCTTCCGTTTCGGTGTCCAGGGAGTTTGAATTACTAATGCACCTTTGAAATGTGGCTCTTACACTGTTGTTGCCATTGTTGTTTCCGTAATAACACCAAATTCATCTTCTCCCATAGAATGATTAAGATTAATTAATTACACTACATCTGTCTTTACTTAATTCTGAACGTTTCTGGTTGCAAAACATTTATGATATTTCTTGTTTGAAGCGGGGTCATCCTGCTCACCTTACCTTACTTGGTATTTGCTTGTTTGTTTGTTTTTCCCAAATTATATGTGTCTGAGAATTTAAGATAAACTTATAATTTTATATCAACAGAGGCACTGTTATCAGAATTAACAGACTAACTAATTAGCAGACTAACATTTCTTTATTTGGAAGTATTCTGCTTCATATGTCTTTCAGATTTTATGTGTGACTCACTTTAACATGAAATAAAATTTAAAACAAGGGCACATATTCCTTGAATAAAAATCACCAAAATGCTTTTCACTCCTGAGATCATCATTGCTACTTTCCACAAAACTATTTCCTACAAATTTCTTAGTTGTATTTCACACTTTCTACAAATTTCTTGGTTATATTTAGATTTTCTCCACTTCCACAATGAAACATATTTGCCTCCCACTAATACTTACAGCCCTCAGAACATTAATTCCAATCTTCCTTATATTCTCCTCTCCATTTTTTTTTCATACAAGAGCAATGGGAAATATAATTACATTTCATTTCCATCCTGTATGATTTCCTTCATGCGATTCTGCAGATATTTTTTTACCATGCCTCACTTTCCAGTTTTCAGTCATTTTCATTTGCTATATAATAAAATATACATACATTAAACCAATATGCAGCAAATGATTTTCTATCAATATTTTTTAAAAGCTAAGGAGACCAGCCATGCATTTTACAAATGCATCTACATAATGCAATGCATCATTTAAAAATGAGCCATATATTGTTAAATTTGTCTATAACTACCTAATTCTGAAACTAGTTTAAAACCCATTTGCTTGCAGAAAAAAAAATGTGATCACCTTGTGAAAACAGAGGTGTTAAAATAATGAGGTTTGGTTCCTTCCTTGCTGTGGACAGAAATGTACTGAGATTCTGATTCCTTAAGCTAAGATTCTATTTTCCTTAAGAAGGAATAGATTAAAGATTTTATTGTTTATTCCTCACCTTTTTCTTATTTATTTCGAACAGTGCAACTCTTTGGAATTTATGTAAACTAGAGATTCCTCTGAGTCTCTTTGCAATTCTGCTGAATGTTCTTACTTAGACTTTAGACAAACTGGTCCTTTCTTTATGTGACTGTTGTTTAGAGCATTTTGTCTTAGCTTGATTTCTAAGAATTTGTAAGGTATATGAAATTCTTAAAACCTAAATACAAATAGGTGAAATTGTATGCCACAACACACATGTTCATTTAATCTTCACAACAATTGTTGACGTTGGGCACTTATGCATAGTGTTTAAACAGATTATCTCATGCATACGCATAACAAGCCAGAGTTAGTTACTACTATCATCACCCCTGTTTTACTGAGACATGAAGTGATCCTATTCCTGGACTGTTTATAGAGGCGACAAGTGGTGAATCTGGGATTTCAGCTTCACTAGAAGCTGAAATGAAACACCAGAGCCCAAGTACTTCTAACTAAACCACCCAGCAGGACACAATGGCTAATTAAAATGTAATTGATATCAGAAGGCACACCTATCCGATCCATGATTAGCCATTCAATATGTTGTTTGTTAATTCCCTTTGGGGAGAAAATAAAGTCTTCATCAGTGTTTTTCTGCTGCAGTTATTTGTTAACTTTCTAAATAATTTATTGTGTCATTAATCTACAAAATACAGCCATATTTATTGCTTATATTTCTTTTTAATTAGTCTCACAATCATGACACACTGGAAAGTTTTGACCTCCATTTAAAAAAAAAAAAGATGAACCAACATTATATCTCTAAACTATATATCGTTTTCCAAAATATTGTAAGATAATAGCTTTTAAAGTAATAAAGTACACAATGTATGCTATAATTTTATTAATTAGAAACTTTTGTCCTGGAGGAGGGGCAAGATGACAGAGAAATAGGAGACCCTGTTTCAACTGGTCCCGTATAATGAGCTAATTATCTACCAGAACACTATGAACACCCATGAAATCAGCCTGAAATGTAAGATTATACACTTCTGGATCTCTACAGGAGCAGAAGACACCAATGGAGAGTGGTGACTTCCAATTGCTCAGAAGCATTCCAGCATGCACCTTGCCTGGATTGTGGTTGATATATTCAGATACACATCCCCTCAACCACCTCTCACCAAAATGACTAGGAGGAGGAACACCCAACAGAGGAAAAATTCAGAGACTGTGCCCTCTCCATCAGAACTATTGGATATGTCCATATCCAAATGGACATAAACAGTATGTTGAAAAGGGAATTCAGGGTAACAATTATCCAGGCCATGGCTAGGTTGAAGAAAACCATTAGTGACATCATGGAATCTCTAAGGGCAGAAGTGAAAGCTGCCCAGGAAGAAGTTAAAAATGCTATCAATGAGATCCAATCTAATCTAAATACTCTAACAGCTAGGGTAACCAAGGCAGAAGATAGAATTAGTGATTGAGAGGACAAATTGATAGAAAAAAAGGGTCAGGGGGAGGCAAGGAAGAAATAGCTTAGGAACCATGAAAACAAAATTAGGAAAATAAATGATGCCATGAAATATTCCAATGTCAGAATTATTGGGATCCCTGAGGGGGAAGAGAAAGAAAGAAGACTAGAAGATACAGTTGAACAAATTCTCCATGAAAATTTCCCCAATCTGGGGAATGGAACCAGCCTTTGTGTCTTAGAGGCAGAAAGATTACCCCCAAGATCAACTAATCTAGAAAGACCTCAAGACACTTGATTGTGAGACTTGATGAATCATAATTTTAGAAAAGAGCTCCTGAAGGCAGCTTGGGGGAAGAGATTCCTTACTTACAGAGGAATGTCCATCTGAATAACATCAGAACTGTCCACAAAAACCGGGTAAGCCAGAAAGGGCTGGCAAGACATATTCAGGGCACTAAATCAGAAGAACATGCAACCAAGAAGACTTGATCCAGCAAGGTTGACATTCAAAATGGATGGAGAGATAAAGAGCTTCTAAGACCAGCAAGATTTAAAAGAGTATGTGACCACCAAACTGGCACTACAAGAAGTATTAAGGGGGACTCTATAAAAGAAGAAAGAACCCAAGAGTGACATAGAACAGAAATTTACAGAAACAAACTATAGAAACAAGGACTTCACAGGCAACATGATGTCTATCAATAAAAATGTATCTTTCAATAATCACTCTCTACGTATTATTATTCAATAATAAACGCTCCCATAAAATGACACAGGGTTGCTGTGTCATCCATATGCCGTCCATATGCTGTCTACAAGAGAGCCATTTAGAACCTAAAGATATATCCAGACTGAAAGTGAAGGGATGAAGCATTTTCATGCCAATGGGCCTCAAAAAGAAGGGTGGGGTAGCGATTCTCATATCAGAAAAATTAGATTTTAAACTAAAGACTGTAGTCAGAGATTCAGAAGGACACTACATCATTCTTAAAGGGTCTATCCACCAAGAAAATCTAACAATTGTAAATAGTTGTGCCCCCAATATAGGAGCAGCCAACTACATAAGACAACGGTTAATCAAGATAAAGAGTCGTATTGGTATGAATACATTAATAGTAGGGGATCTTAACATGCCACTCTCAATAATAAACAGATCATCCAAGTAGAAAATCAGTAAAGAAACAAGAGCATTGAATGACACATTGGACCAGATGGATCTCAGAGATATATACAAAACATTCCACCCTAAAACAACAGAATACTAATTCTTCTCAAGCACACATGGAACTTTCTCCAGAATAGACCACATACTGGGTCACAAATCAGGGCTCACCAATACCAAAAGATTGAGATTATTCCCTGCATATTCTCAGACCACAGTGCTTTAAAACTGGAACTCAACCACAAGAAAAAGTATGGAAGGAATACAAACACTTGGAAGCTAAAGACCACTCTGCCTAAGAATGTTTGGATCAACCAGGAAATCAAATAAGAACTTAAAACAATTTGTGGAAACCAATGAGAATGGTGACACATTGGTCCAAAACCTATGGGATACAACAAAGGCGGTCCTAAGGGGGAAACACATAGCCATTCAAGCCTCCCTCAAAAAAAATGGAAAAATCTAGAATACACTATCTCTCTTTACACCTTAAAGAACTGGAGAATTAACAACAAATTAAGCCAACCCCACACAAGAAGGGAAATAATCAAGATTAGAGCAGGGAACAATGAGATAGAAACTAGAGATACAATAGAACACATCAATGAAACTAGAATCTGGTTTTTTTGGAATAATCAATAAGATTGATAAACCATTGGCCAAACTAATCCAAAAGAAAAGAGAGAGGACCCAAGTTAATAAAATTATTAATGAAAAGGGAGAGATCACAACTAACACCAAGGAAATAGAAACAATCATCAGAAATTATTATCAACAGTTATATGCCAATAAGTTAAGCAACATAGATGAAATGGATGCATTCCTGGAAACCTATAAACTTCCAAAACTGAATTGGGAAGAAATTGACAACCTGAATAGACCACTATCTAGTAACGAGATTGAAGCAGTGACCAAAAACCTCTCAAACAACAAGATCCCAGGACCTGATGTATTCCCTGGAGAATTCTGTCAAACATTCAAAGAAGAAATAATACCTATTCTGCTCAAGGTGCTTAAAAAAACAGAAACAGAAGGAAAACTTCCAGACTCTTTTATGAAGCCAACATTACCCTAACCTCCAAACCAGGCAAAGATCCCACCAAAAAGGAGAATTTCAGACCGGTATCCCTGATGAATATGGATGCAAAGATTCTCAACAAGATTCTAGCTAATAGGATCCAACAGTACATTAAAAAGATTATCCACCATGACCAGGTGGGATTTATCCATGAGATGCAAGGGTGGTTCAAATTCGCAAATCAATGTGATAGAACAAATCAGTAAGAGAAGTGGGAAGAAACACATGGTTCTCTCAAATGATGCAGAAAAAGCATTTGACAAGATACAGCATCCATTCCTGATTAAAACCCTTCAAAGTTTTAGGGATAGAGGTTTAGGGATACCTAAAATACAAAGTTTAGGGATACAAAGTTTAGGGATAGAGGAAACATTCCTCAACTTCATAAAAGCTATCTATGAAAAAACCACAGTGAATATCATCCTCAATGGGGAAAAGCTGACAGCCTACCCTTTGAGATCAGGAACATGGCAAGGATGCCGACTCTGCCACTCTTGTTCAACATAGTACTAGAAGTCCTAGCATCAGCAATCAGACAACAAAATGGAATAAAAGGTATTCAAATTGGCAAAGAAGAAGTCAAACTCTCTCTCTTCACAGATGACATGGTACTTTATATGGAAAACCCAAAAGACTCCACCCCCCTACTACTACTGGAACTCATTCAGCAATTCAGTAATGTGGCAGGATACAAAATCAATGTACAGAAATCAGGTGCTTTCTTATACACTAACAATGAAAAAATAAAAGGAAAATTAGAGAATCAATTCCATTTACTATAGCACTAAGAACCATAAGATACCTAGGAATAAACCTAACCAAAGAGGTAAATGATCTGTACTTGAGGAACTGCAGAAGACTCATGAAAGAAATTGAAGAAGACACAAAAAGATGGAAGACCATTCCATGCTCATGGATCAGATGAATACATTGTTAAAATATCTATACTGCTTTCAATGCTATCCTGATCAAAATTCCACCAGCATTTTTCAAAGTGCTGGAACAAACAATCCTAAAATTAATATGGAAGCAGAAGAA
This sequence comes from Taxidea taxus jeffersonii, assembly GCA_003697995.1. Lineage (NCBI taxonomy): Eukaryota > Metazoa > Chordata > Mammalia > Carnivora > Mustelidae > Taxidea > Taxidea taxus. The sequence goes on along the minus strand of RCUC01162825.1, from coordinate 28,047 downwards.
AAATGTTGAAAAAGAAAAACAAAACTGGGGGCATCACGTTGCCTGATTTTAAGCTTTACTACAAAGCTGTGATCACCAAGACAGCATGGTACTGGCACAAAAACAGTAACATAGACCAGTGGAAGAGAATAGAGAGCCCAGACATGAATCCTCAACTCTATGGTCAAATAATCTTCAACAAAGCAGGAAAAAATATACAGTGGAGAAAAGACAGTCTCTTCAATAAATGGTGCTAGGAAAATTGGACAGCTATGTATAGAAGAATGAAAGTCAACCATTCTCTTACACCATAGACAAATATAAACTTGAAAAGGATAAAAGACCTCAATGTGAGGCAGGAATCTATCAAAATCCTAGAGGAAAACATACTCTTTGACATTGGCCACAGCAACTTCTTTCAAGACCTGTCCCCAAAGGCAAAGGAAACAAAAGCGAGAATGAACAAAACAAAGAGGCAACCCACAGAATGGGAGAAGATATTCCCAAATGACACTACATACAAAAGGCTGATATCTAAGATCTATAAAGAACTCCTCAAACTCAACACACACAAAGCAGATAATCATGTCAAAAAATGGGCAGAAGACATGAACAGACACTTCTCTAAAGAAGACATACAAATGGGGGCGCCTGGGTGGCTCAGTGGGTTAAAGCCTCTGCCTTCGGCTCAGGTCATGATCCCAGGGTCCTGGGATCGAGCCCCACATCGGGCTCTCTGCTTAGCAGGGAGCCTGCTTCCCTTCCTTCTCTCTCTGCCTACTTGTAATCTCTGTTTGTCATATAAATAAATAAAATCCTAAAAAAAAAAACAAAAACATACAAATGGCTAACAGACACATGAAAAAAATGTTCATTATCATCAGCCATCAGGGAGATTCCAGTCAAAACCACATTGAGATACCACCTTACACCAGTTAGAATGGCTAAAATCAACAAGACAGTAAACAAGTGTTGGAGAGGATATGGAGAAAGGGGAACACTCTTACACTCTTGGTGGGAATGCAATTTGGTGCAGCCACTTTGGAAAACAGTGTGGAGATTCCTTAAGAAATTAAAAATAAAGAAATTAAAAATAAACTGGGTATTTATCCCAAAGATACAGATGTAAGTGAATAGAGGGGCCATCTGTACCCCAATGTTCATTGCAGCAATGGCCACTGTCATCAAACTGTGGAAAGAGCCAAGATGCCCTTCAATGAACAAATGGATAAAGAAGATATGGTCCATATATACAGTGGAGTATTATGCCTCCATCAGAAAGGATGAATACCCAACTTTTATATCAACATGGATGGGACTGGAAGAGATTATGCTGAATGAAATAAGTCAAGCAGAGAGAGTCAATTTTCATATGGTTTCACTTGCAGAGCATAAGGAATAACATGGAGGACACTGGAATATGGAGAGGAGAAGTGAGTTGGGGGAAATCAGAGGGGGAGACAAACCATGAGAGACTGTGGACTCTTGAGAAACAAACTGAGGTTTTGAAGGGAAGGGGGATGGAGAGGTTGGGTGAGCCTGGTGGTGGGTATTAAGGAGAGCACGTATTACATGGAGCACTGGGTGTGGTGCATAAACAATGAATTTTGGAACACACACACACACACAAAATTAAATTTAAAAAAAGAAACTTTAAAAGGAATCTTTTATACCAAATATTTTTAATAAGCCACTTCATAATTAAGAACTCCTGAGAATATTCTAATACTATGTTATAGTCCCAAAACTACTTTACTTTTATCAAGATTGAATTCCTTTACTTTCCATTCCAAATCTAAGGTCAGGCTCAACCTGTCCTGGAACCAGATTTTTGTTCTCACTTTTCATGTCCACATGAATTGTAAGTGTGTGTATGAGGGAAATGCATGACCTTTTTTAGTCAATCTTTTAATTTAGACTATAATTATAGGGATTACTTTTGGAGTTGATGTGGATTGGCAACACTGTAGTGAAGCAAACAGAGGTAAATAATGTAATCATAGCAGCAGCTGGGTTTTGGGTATGCCAACAGTGAACTTAGAGCTTCCTAGGCAGCTGGGGCAGGTGTTAGTGATCTAAATGAGGTTGGTGGAATGACTTTTATTACTTTACAATAGTCTTGGCAACTAGACCTATGTTTCTGCCATTCTAGTCCTGGTTCCTACTTTGTTTTCTGTGGTTTTCCAGCAGGTTTTTAAAAGTTTTATATCACCCCCAACAGCTTTACTACCACCTCTCTCTCCAGGCTAGATGAAGAAGTAATACACAAAATTGTGGTACTTCATTTTGCAGTGTGTATGTTAGAAGCATAACCATAATTTTAACATCCTGCCAGTAGTTCTTTTATTAACAAAGTGACCCCAGACATAACTGCAAACACTATCCAGTTTTGTAATAAAAGAGATGTATTATCTTTTTCTCTAAACACTAAATCAACAAAATTGATGGAATGCCTGCCATGTATAAGACATTTTTATAATAACTCTTTAGAAGTAGTTTCCCTATCTTTAAGGAGCTTAAAGACAGTTGGGAAAGCAGGCTATAAGCTATGACATAAACCCAACAATAGATGTTAGCAATTGGCCAGCCCCAAATTAATGGTATAGATATCAAGTTCTATAGGATTTTCAAGGTGATAGAAAGTATATAGGAAATTCACATAAATGGACTCTGTGGACTTGGGAAGGCATAAGGATAATGAGAATTTAGATAAAGTCAGAAGAGGTGTAAACATAGTGTAAAACGGCATCCATTCCAATTTATCTGTAGCAGATAGCCTCTATTTGAGAACAATGGTAGATAACATGGGGGAAATAATGAAACAGTTATGTAACAATAATTATAGTAACAGTAATAGTGATATTAAAATAGCTAAAATGTAGATGCTCACTATGAGCTAAACGTTATGTGTTTTCTTTGTGCTAAATAGCATCAGGTTTACTTCTCAGAACAAAATCAAGAAGCCAATAGTATGATTTTCTGAATCTTTTGAATAAGGAAGTGGAAACGCAGGGAGAGCAAATACTTGTGCAAGGACATACTCCCTTAGTGGTAAAGCCAGGACTTGAATGCATCTCTTTGATGTAAAAGCCTTTTTACTTAGCATCAGAGGAACAACTTAAGGCATGGCAGCATGAGGACACAGCTAGGATAAGAGAAAATTCTTTAAGGGGATTAATAGGTTTATAGATAGATAGAGATATGTCTCAGATAGCTATATGCCTGTATATATTGCAATGGGGAGAAACAAAAATTATTTGGAAACAAAAAATTATTACCTGGGACTCTCTCACCTCTTTTTTGCCATTCTTCCCTTGTAGGTCATTCTAGCCCCCTTATTCTTCCCCAAATGTGGCAAGGATCTTAGGGCCACTATTATATTTGTTACCTCTGCCTAAGATGTATATGTTGCTGTTTTCCTCTGGAAGGAAATGTGGTTCTCTGTCCCTTACAAGGTTTTACTCAAATGAAACTTCTTATCTGGGCCTCTCTTAACAATTCTATTAAATTGCAACAACCTCTTTCTCCAGGTACTTCTGATCCACCGTATATTACTTTGAATTTTCTCTTACTCCATAGCACTTTTAACTTTCAAAAATATTATATAATTTAGTTACTTATTATGTATGTTGCTCATTGTCTCTCTCTTACCTTCCCAAAATAAAAACTCTACAAGGGCAGAAGATCTTCTCTGCTTTACTCATTGATATATCCAGGAGCCTAGAAGAGACTCAAGCATATACAGTTGTTTAATAAATATTTTTGAATGGTTGATTATATCATTAAAAACTTATTACACAGATAACTAATGCCCATTCTAAAAACTTTAGAAAATATAGAAAGCACAATAAAAACATTAACATAACCATAATCTCACCAATGATAAATATTATTGATATTTATTATAACAGTTTTATCATTCATATATTGTATTACTAAAAATTAGTTCTGAATCTATTCATTTTCAAAAACAAACATGAAAAATAACATTATAAGATTATTTCTGAAACATTTTTATTTAGAAGAAATATTAATATGTATTTTAGTTACTCAGATGTCAACAACGCTTGTGTTTCCAAAATTAAGATATATTTTATGATTATATGTCTTCAATTTTGAATGTAGTATAGACATTTAGAGATATGATGATCAGTAAGATTTTTGCATTGGAGATAAAAACAGTGTTTAAAAATATTGTCTGATGGTTTATTATCCAAAATATGATTCCAAAGTAAAAGCTTTCAGTGAGATGAGTCAGGGGACATGGAGGTAAAAATGATACTACTGCTAAAACACTTTAAATGTCCAAACCAGTAAGGTACTCAAATGAAAGCTTTTCAGTATTTCCATATTCATTCACCTTTAATGTAGCATCCATCATCTTGAGCAGCATTTATTATTTATACATCTGTATGTCTTGTATATTATTTCTCTGTAAATCATTCTCCATTTTGAAGGAAGTGATATATCTGATATCTTAAAACCAAATATGTGACTTCCATATATATATGAGCATTTATAATTTAAACTAGAAGCCTAAACTAAATAGTAATAAAACATAAGAAATGTAATTTTATGAAAAAAAATCTGAAATATTATAAACATTAGTGCTATGATTAAGGTAGACAAAGCACTTTCATAGAATGAAACAGTGAAAAAATATTTTAGATTTTGTGATTGGGTAAAGCCTCTCTGAACAGGTAAGATTCTAGCTGAGAACTGAAGGATGAGAAGAGGTCAGCTAAACAAAGTCTATAGAAGAGACATCTAAGCCAACACATTTTTTTTCTTCATGTTAAGTGTACCCTTTCATCTCCATCCCTTATGTCACCCACACCCTTGCCAACCTCCCCTCTGGTAACCATCAGTTTGTTCTTTATATTTAAGAGTCTGTTTCTTGACTGGTCTCTCTCTCTCTGTCTGACTTTTTAAATTTTTTCTTATTTGTTTTGTATCTTACATTCCACATATGAGTGAGAACATATGGTATATGTCTTTCTCTGACTTATTTAGCTTAGCATTATACTCTCTAACTCTACCCGTCTACCTATGTTGTTGCAAATGTCAAGATTTCATTCTTTATTATGGCTGAATAATATCCTAATATTATTCAGTATGTACAATATACACACTACTTCTTCTTTATCCAGTCATCTGTCAATGGGTACCAGTCATAGTTTGGCTACTGTGAATAATGTTGTAATAAACATTGGAGAGAATGTATTCCTTTTTGTATTTTTAGGGGATTTTTGTATTTTTAAGGAATAAATGCTTTTTGTATTTTTAGGGGATAATTACCCAGTAGAGCAATTGCTGGATTGTAGGATAGTTCTCTTTTTAATTTTTTGAGGAATCTCCATACTGTTTTCCACAATGACCACACCAGTTTGCATTCCCACCAACAATGCAAGAGCATTCCTTTTTCTCCACATCCTCACCACTTCTTGTTTCTCGTGTTGTTGATTTTAGCCATTCTGAAAGGTGTGAAGTGATACCTAGTTATAGTTTTAGTTTGCATTTCCCTAATAATGAAAGATGTTGAGCATTTTTTCATGTGACTGTTGGCCATTATATGTCTTCTTTGGAGAAATATCTGTTCATGTCATCTGCCCATTTTAAATTATACAATTTTGGGAGGGTGTTGAGTTGTATCAGTTCTTTATATATTTTGGATACTAACTCTTTATTGGATATGTCATTTGCAAATATCTTCTCCCATTCTGTAGGTTGCCTTTAAGTTTCACTGATTGTTTCCTTTGCTGTACAGAAACTTTTTCTTTTGATATAGACCCAGTAGTTTATATTTGCTTCTATTTCCCTTGCCTCAGCAGGCATATCTAGAAAAATGTTGCTGTGGCTGATGTCAGAAATTACTGCCTATGCTCTTTTCAGGGATTTTTATGGTTTTAGGTCTCAAATTTAGATCTTTAACCCATTTTGAGTTTGTTTTTGTGTATGGTGAAAGGCAGTGTTCCAGTTTCATTCTTTTGCACATTGGTATCCAGTTTTCCAAACACTGTTTGTTGAAGAGACTTTTTCCTGTTGTATATTCATTCTTCCTTTGTTGAAGATGAATTGACCATATAATTGTAGGTTTGTTTCTGAGTTTTTTGTTCTACTCCATTGATCTATGTGTCTATTTTTAATTCTAGTACCATACTGTTTTAATTGCTACTGTTCTGTAATATAACTTAAAGTCTGGGATTGTGATACCTCCAGTTTCGTTTTCTTTTTCAAGATTGCTTTGGCTATTCAAGATCTTTTGTTGTTCCATACAAAAGGATTTTAGGATTTTTTTTCCAGTTCTTTGAAAAAAATGCTATTAGTGTTTTAATAGGGATTGCATTAAATCAGTACATTGCTTTGGGTAGTGTAGACATTTTTTTTTTAATTTTTGTTTTCCTTTTATTTATTTATTTATTTTACTTTATTTAAGCTTTATTTAAACATATGATGTAACCCCACCACCCTCACCCAACCCCTCTTCCCCCCAACCCCCTCAGTTTGTTTTATGACATTAAGAGTCTCTTTTGGTTTTTCTCCCTCCCGATCCCATCTTCTTTCATTTTTACTTTTCCTACCACCTTAACTCCCACCCCCGTTGCATCTCCACTTCCTCATATCAGGGAGATCATGTGGTAGTTGTCTTTCTCCAGTTGACTTATTTCGCTAAGCATAATACGCTCTAGTTCCATCCATGTCGTCGCAAATGGTAAGATTTCATTTCTTTTGATGGCTGCATAGTACTCCATCGTATATATATACCACTTCTTCTTTATCCATTCATCTGTTGATGGACATCTAGGTTCTTTCCATAACTTGGCTATTGTGGACATTGCTGCTATAAACATTCAGGTACACGTGCCCCTTTGGATCACTACGTTTGTATCTTTAGGATAGATACCCAGTAATGCAATTGCTGGGTCATAAGGTAGCTCTATTTTCAACTTTTTGAGGGACCTCCATGCTGTTTTCCAGAGTGGTTGCACCAGCTTGCATTCCCACCAACAGTGTAGGAGGGTTCCCCTTTCTCCACATCCTCGCCCGCATCTGTCATTTCCTGACTTGTTCATTTTAGCCATTCTGACTGGTGTGAGGTGGTATCTCATTGTGGTTTTGATTTGTATTTCCCTGATGCCCAGTGATATGGAGCACTTTTTCATGTGTCTGTTGGCCATCTGGATGTCTTCTTTGCAGAAATGTCTGTTCATGGCCTCTGCCCATTTCTTGATTGGATTATTTGTTCTTTGGGTGTTGAGTTTGCTAAGCTCTTTGTAGATTTTAGATACTAGCCCTTTATCTGATATGTCATTTGCAAATATCTTTTCCCACTCTGTCAGTTGTCTTTTGGTTTTGTTGACTGTTTCCTTTGCTGTGCAAAAGCTTTTGATCTTGATGAAGTCCCAATAGTGCATTTTTTCCCTTGCTTCCCTTGCCTTTGGCGTTGTTCCTAGGAAGAAGTTGCTGCGGCTGAGGTCGAAGAGGTTTCTGCCTGTGTTCTTCTCAAGGATTTTGATGGATTCCTTTCTCACATTGAGGTCCTTCATCCATTTTGAGTCTCTTTTCGTGTGTGGTGTAAGGAAATGGTCCAATTTCATTTTTCTGCATGTGGCTGTCCAATGTTCCCAACACCATTTGTTGAAGAGGCTGTCTTTTTTTCATTGGATGTTCTTTCCTGCTTTGTCGAAGATTAGTTGACCATAGAGTTGAGGGTCTATTTCTGGGCTTTCTATTCTGTTCCATTGATCTATGTGTCTGTTTTTGTGCCAGTACCATACTGTCTTAATGATGACAGCTTTGTAGTAGAGCTTGAAGTCGGAAATTGTGATGCCACCAACTTTGGTTTTCTTTTTCAATATTCCTTTGGCTATTCGAGGTCTTTTCTGGTTCCATATAAATTTTAGGATTATTTATTCCATTTCTTTGAAAAAATTGGATGCGATTTTGATAGGCATTGCATTAAATGTGTAGATAGCTTTAGGTAGCATAGACATTTTCACAATATTAATTCTTCCAATCCATGAGCATGGAACATTTTTCCATGTCTTTGTGTCTTCCTCAATTTCTTTCATGAGTACTTTATAGTTCTCTGAGTATAGATACTTTGCCTCTTTCGTTAGGTTTATTCCTAGGTATCTTATGGTTTTGGGTGTAATTGTAAATGGGATTGACTCCTTAATTTCTCTTTCTTCTGTCTTGTTGTTGGTGTAAAGAAATGCAACTGATTTCTGTGCATTGATTTTATATCCTGACACTTTACTGAATTCCTGTACAAGCTCTAGCAGTTTTGGAGTGGAGCCTTTTGGGTTTTCCACATATAGTATCATATCATCTGCAAAGAGCGATAGTTTGACTTCTTCTTTGCCGATTTGGATGCCTTTAATTTCTTTTTGTTGTCTGATTGCTGAGGCTAGGACTTCTAGTACTATGTTGAATAGCAGTGGTGATAGCGGACATCCCTGCCGTGTTCCTGACCTTAACGGAAAAGCTCTCAGTTTTTCTCCATTGAGAATGATACTTGCCGTGGGTTTTTCATAGATGGCTTTGATAATATTGAGGTATGTGCCTTCTATCCCTACACTTTGAAGAGCTTTGATTAGGAAGGGATGTTGCACTTTGTCAAATGCTTTTTCGGCATCTATTGAGAGTATCATATGGTTCTTGTTCTTTCTTTTGTTAATGTACTGTATCACATTGATTGATTTGCGGATGTTGAACCAACCCTGCTGCCCTGGAATAAATCCCACTTGGTCGTGGTGAATAATCCTTTTAATGTACTGTTGGATCCTATTGGCTAGTATTTTGGTGAGAATTTTCGCATCTATGTTCATCAAGGATATTGGTCTGTAATTCTCTTTTTTGATGGGATCCTTGTCTGGTTTTGTGATCAAGGTGATGCTGGCCTCATAAAATGAGTTTGGAAGTTTTCCTTCCATTTCTATTTTTTGGAACAGTTTCAGGAGAATAGGAATTAATTCTTCTTTAAATGTTTGGTAGAATTCCCCTGGGAAGCCATCTGGCCCTGGGCTTTTGTTTGTTTGGAGATTTTTGATGACTGTTTCAATTTCCTTACTGGTTATGGGCCTATTCAGGTTTTCTATTTCTTCCTGGTTCAGTTTTGGCAGTTTATATGTCTCTAGGAAAGCATCCATTTCTTCCAGATTGTCGAATTTGTTGGCATAGAGTTGTTCATAATATGTTCTTATGATTGTTTGTATTTCTTTGGTGTTGGTTGTGATCTCTCCTCTTTCATTCATGATTTTATTTATTTGGGTCCTTTCTCTTTTCTTTTGGATAAGTCTGGCCAGGGGTTTATCAATCTTATTAATTCTTTCAAAGAACCAGCTCCTAGTTTCATTGATTTGTTCTATTGTTTTTTTGGTTTCTATTTCATTGATTTCTGCTTTGATCTTTATTATTTCTCTTCTCCTGCTGGGTTTAGGCTTTCTTTGTTGTTCTCTCTCGAGTTCCTTGAGGTGTAGGGTTAGGTTGTGTATTTGAGACCTTTCCTGTTTCTTGAGATAGGCTTGTATCGCTATATATTTTCCTTTCAGGACTGCCTTTGCTGTGTCCCACAGATTTTGGACCGTTGTGTTTTCATTATCATTTGTTTCCATGGTTTTTTTCAATTCTTCTTTAATTTCCTGGTTGACCCATTCATTTTTTAGAAGGATGCTGTTGAGCCTCCATGTATTTGTGCTCTTTCCACATTTCCTCTTGTGATTGAGTTCTAGCTTCAGAGCATTGTGGTCTGAAAATAGGCAGGGAATGATCCCAATCTTTTGATACCTGTTGAGACCTGATTTATGACCCAGGATGTGATCTATTCTGGAGAATGTTCCATGGGCACTAGAGAAGAACGTGTATTCTGTTGCTTTGGGGTAGAATGTTCTGAATATATCTGTGATGTCCATCTCGTCCAGTGTGTCATTTAAGACCTTTATTTCCTTGTTGATCTTTTGCTTGGATGATCTGTCCATTTCAGTGAGGGGTGTATTAAAGTCTCCAACTATTATTGTATTCTTGTCAATGTGTTTCTTTGATTTTGTTATTAATTGGTTTATATAGTTGGCTGCTCCCATGTTAGGGGCATAGATATTTAAAATTGTTAGATCTTCTTGTTGGACAGACCCTTTGAGTATGATGAAGTGTCCTTCCTCATCTCTTATTATAGTCTTTGGCTTAAAATCTAATTGATCTGATATAAGGATTGCCACCCCAGCTTTCTTCTGATGTCCATTAGCATGGTAAATTGTTTTCCACCCCCTCACTTTCAATCTGGAGGTGTCTTCAGGTCTAAGATGAGTTTCTTGTAGGCAGCATATGGATGGGTTTTGTTTTTTTATCCATTCTGAAACCCTGTGTCTTTTGATTGGGGCATTTAGCCCATTTACATTCAGGGTAACTATTGAGAGATATTAGTTTAGTGCCATTGTATTGCCTGTATGGTGATTGTTACTGTATAATGTCTCTGTTCTTTTCTGGTAATACTTTTAGGGTCTCTCTTTGCTTAGAGGACCCCTTTCAATATTTCCTGTAGAGCTGGTTTGGTGTTTACAAACTCTTTTAGTTTTTGTTTGTCCTGGAAGCTTTTAATCTCTCCTTCTATTTTCAATGATAACCTAGCTGGATAAAGTATTCTTGGCTGCATGTTTTTCTCGTTTAGTCCTCTGAATATATCATGCCAGTTCTTTCTGGCCTGCCAGGTCTCTGTGGATAAGTCTCCTGCCAATCTAATATTTTTACCATTGTATGTTACAGACTTCTTGTCCCGTGCTGCTTTCAGGATTTTCTCTTTGTCGCTAAGACTTGTAAATTTTACTATTAGATGGCGGGGTGTGGGTCGATTCCTATTGATTTTGAGAGGTATTCTCTGGGCTTCCTGGATTTTTATGCTTGTTCCCCTTGCTATATTAGGGAAATTCTCTACAATAATCCTCTCCAGTATACCTTCTGCTCCTATTTCTCTTTCTTCTTCTTCTGGAATCCCAATTATTCTAATGTTGTTTTGTCTTATGGCATCACTTATCTCTCGAATTCTCCCCTCGAGGTCCAGTAGTTGATTGTCTCTCTTTTGGTCTGCTTCATTATTCCCTGCCATTTGGTCTTCTATATCACTAATTCTGTCTTCTGCCTCATTTATCCTAGCAGTAAGAGCCTCCATTTTTGATTGGACCTCATTAATAGCTTTTTTTATTTCAACTTGATTAGACTTTATTTCTTTTATTTCTCCAGAAAGGGTTTTTATTTCTCCTGACAGGGTTTCTCTAATATCTTCCATGCCTTTTTCGAGCCCGGCTAGAACCTTGAGAATCGTCATCCTGAATTCCAGATCTGACATATTACCAATGTCTGTATTGATTAGGTCCCTAGCCTTTGGTTCTGTCTCCTGCTCTTTTTTTTGTGGTGAGTTTTTCCGCCTTGTCATTTTGTCCAGATAAGAATCCGCTGTTCTCCTTGTTAAGTGAACTTGGTCTTGGCTGTATTTCTTTGATCTTCTGGGGGAGGGGCCTGTTGTAGTGATTCTCAGGTGTCTTTGCCCCAGGCGGAGTTGCACCGCCCTTACCAGGGGCCGGGCTAAGTAATCCTCTCAGGTTTGCTTTCAGGAGCTTTTGTTCCCTGAACGTGCTTTCTGTAGAGTTCTGGAGGACGGGAATGACAATGGCGGCCTCCCAATCTCTGGTTCAGAGGAGCCGAGAGCTAGGGGCCCCAGTCTTCAGTGCACCTTCAGAGAAAAACGTTTAATCCCTCCAGTCTCCCTAGCCCACGTTTGCGCCGGAGAGTGCGCGCGCGCTTCCGCCTGCAGACACCGTGCGCCGCCGACACCGCAGGCCCGCAGACCCCACGGGCGCTGACACCGCGGGCCCGCCGACACTGCGCGCACCCGCAGACCGCTCGCGCCCGCAGACCGCGCTCAGAGAAAATCGTGTAAGCAGTCCCGTCTCACTGGCTTCTGGGAGTGCTCTGAGCTCACCCAGCCTGTGACCAAGCGTCTCTGTCTCTGGCAGAGTCCCACCTGGAGTCTCCGGACCCCGTAGATCCCTGAGCTCTCCCGGGTCGGAGTCTCCCCGGATCTTGTGGGGACCCCTCGCACAGAGCACCGGCCAGTGCCACAGAGCACCGGTCCGTGTCACAGACCACTAGGAAATCTCGGCTCTGTCTCCGCAGCCGACTTCCCCGCTCTAATACCTGTGAGTTCTGCGACACTCAGACACCCCCGATCCTTCTGTGACCCCGTGGTACCTGAGTCCACGTTGTCCCCGTGAGGTCTTCACCCCAGTTTAGCCTCTGGAGCGATGTCCCTCCGTGGAGCCGACTTTTAAAAGTTCTGATTTTGTGCTCCGCCGCTTGCCGGGAGCTGGCCCCTCCCCCTGGGGTCTATCTTCCCGTCGCGTTGGATTCACTTCTCCGCTGGTCCTACCTTTCAGAAAGTGGTCGATTTTCTGTTCCTAGAATTGTTGTTTTTCTTCTCTTCGATCTCCTGTTGGATTTGTAGGTGTTCGGAATGGTTTGATAGGCTATCTAGCTGATCTCCTGCTGGCTGATGTCGTCTCAGCCTCCTACTTCTCCGCCATCTTGACTCCTCCCTCGGGTAGTGTAGACATTTTAACAATATTTGTTCTTCCAACACATGAGCATGGGATTTCTTTCCATTTCTTTGTGTCATCTTGAATTTCTTTCCTCAGTGTTTAACAGTTTTCAGAGTACAGGTCTTTCACCTCTTTGGTTAGGTTTATTCCTAGATACTTTATTGTTTTAGGTGCAATTGTAAATGGGATTGTTAATTTCTTTTCCTGCTGCTTCATTATTAGTGTATAGATATGCAGTATATTTCTGTACATTGATTTTGTACAGTGCAACTGTACAAAAAAACTGAGCCATTTATCATTTCTAGTAGTTTTTTGGTGGAGGCGTTCTATGTATACTGTCATGTCATCTGCAAATAGTGAGAGTTTTACTTCTTCCCTTCTACTCTGGATACCTTTTATTTCTTTCTGTTGTCTGATTGCTATGGCTAGAATTTCCAGTACCATGTTGAGTAAAAGTGGTAAGAGTGGACATCTTCATCTTATTTCTGACTCTAATGGAAAATCTCTCAGATTTTCACCACTCCATATAATGTTGGCTATGGATTTTTCATATAAAACTTTTATTATATTGAGATATATTCCCTCTAGACCTACTTTAGAGAGGGTTTTGGTTTTTTTTCCCCCCTATCATGAATGGATGTTGTACTTTGTCAAATGCTTTTTCTGTGTCTATTGAAAGATCATGTTTTTTTTATCCCTTCTCTTATTGATGTGATATATCATGTTGATTGGTTTGCAGATGTTGAACCACCCTTGCATCCCAGGATAAATCCCATTTAATCATAGTGTATGATGTTTTTAATGTATTGTTGGATTTGATTGGCTAATATCTTGTTGAGGATTTTTGCATCTATATTCTTGAGAGATATTGGCCTATAGTTCTCTTTTTTTTGTGGTGCCTTTATCTAGTTTTGGTATCAGGGTGATACTGGCCTCATGGAGTAAATTTGAAAGTTTCTCTTCCTCTTTTATTTTTTGGAATAATTTAGAAAGATTAGATATTAACTGTTCTTTAAATGTTTAGTAGAATTCATCTGTGAAGCCATCTGGTCCTGGACTTTTGTTTGCTGGGAGTTTTTTGATTACCTGTTCAATTTCATTACTGGTAATTGGTCTGTTCAAATTTTCTATTTTTCCCTGCTTTAGTTTTGGTAGGTTATATTTCTAGGAATTTATACATTTCTTCTAAGTTGTCCAATTTATTGGTCTGTAAGCCAACAGATCTTTTAAGTGAGGAGTTCTGAGGTAGAAAATGCAGTCTAAAAAAATGCAGCTGGAGTTCATTAAACAAAAGAACAATGTGAGTTGAGGTTGGTGAGATTAGTGGGTGCAAGAGTTAGAAATTCATAGCTTCTAGTAATGAGTTTGGATTTTACTCTCTGCAAAACTAAATGTTCTTAGATGATTTTAATCTAAAGTGTTATATTATTTCATTTAGATTTTCCAAATTTTAATCTAACTGCTGCATGTTGAAGTACTGAATTAGGGATAGGAGTGGTTGCAACTGGTTATACAAGATTAGAAACTATACATGTTGTTAACAATATTATATACTTTAAAGTTACTAAGAGAGTAAATCTTAAATATTCTCACAACACACACACAAATGGTGATTATGTGATTATGTGAGTTGATGGATGTACTAACTAACCTTATTGTGGTGATCATTTTGCAATATATATGTGTATCAAATCATCATGTTTTACATACCTTAAATTTTATACAATGTGATATGTCAATTATTTCACTAAGACCAGAAAAAAAAAAAAAAAAGAAGCACAGAGAGCATGGGGCCTGAATGAGCCAATCAGATAGATGGTCTAACCAAGATTTTGAATCTTGAGACCAAAGATGAAGAAATTAGCATATTTTATCTAATTCCTGATACCTGACCACACATTTAAATAAGTTGATAATCAGTATATTTTCATATTTATTATTTTTAAACTATATGAAAACATAATGTTGACAATTGTATATAAAAATGAGAAGAAATCTTTGAATACATAGTACAACCTACCAAGATTAAATGATGATGAAATGGAAAATCCGGACATACTAATTACTAGTAAGGATGTTAAATCAGTTATTTAAAACCTTCCAACAAACAAAAATCCAGGACTAGGTACCTTCACTCGTCAATTTTACCAAACATTCAAAGAATTAATACCAATATTTCTCGAACTCTTTCCAAAAATAGAAGAAGAGGGAAGTCTTCCAAACTCATTTTATGAGACCAGTAATACCTTGACACCAAAACCAGACAAGGGTTCCATAAGAAAAGAAAATCATAGGCCAATATTCCTGATGAATATAGATGCAATAATCCTCAACAAAATATTAGCAAACTAAATTCAATGATACATTAACAAAATCATACACCACAATTAAGTGGGATTTATCCCGGAGATACAAGGAAGATTCAACATCTACAAATCAGCCAATGTGATACACTGTGTTAATAAAATGAAGGATAGGGGCGCTGGGGTGGTTCAGTGGGTTAAGCCTCTGCCTTCGGCTCAGGTCATGATCTCAGGGTCCTGGGATCGAGCCCCTCTTCAGGCTCTCTGCCCAGCGGGGAGCCTGCTTCCCCCTCTCTCTCTCTGCCTGCTGCTCTGCTTACTTGTGATCTCTCTCTCTCTCTCTCTCAGTCAAATAAATATATAGAATCTTTAAAGAAAAACAAAATGAAGGATAAAAATTATATGGTCATTGCAATAGATGCAGGAAAAGCATTTGACAAAATTCAATATCCATTTATGAAAAACTCTCACCACAGCAGATATGGAGGGAATGTACCTGAACATAACAAAGGATATGTATAGTAAGCCCACAGTTAACATCATATTCCACAATGAAAGGCTGAAAGCTTTTTCTCTAAGATTAGGAAGAGAACAAGGATGCTCACTCTGACTATTTTTATTCAACATGGTATTGGAAGTCCTAGCCAGATCATTAAGGTAAGGAAAAAGAAGTAAAAGACATCCAAACTGGAAAGGAAGGAGTAAACCGTCACTATTTGTGGATGACATGATATTATATATAAAAAAAACATAAAGAATCCATCAAAAGTTATTAGAACTAATAAACAAATTCAATAAAATTGCAAGGTACAAAATCAATGCTATAAATGAACTATCATAAAGAGAAATTAATAATCTCATTTATAATTGTATCAAAATGCATTAAATGCCTGAATTTAACAATTTTTCAGTTGTCTTTTTCATCAGTTCTGTGTTTTTAGAGAATTAAATCTCACAGTTTTCTTGAAAGGCTTTCCCATCTGTGAGTTAATTAACTCATCTTTCATTTGGCAAAATTGTATCTTCAAATAAATTCTTCTGTAAGTGTGTATTATTATGTTGTTGAATCACTGAATAGTTTAAAGTTATTTTCTATTTCCTTTGCACATAAAAATAAACTTAATAAGAGTCATCACTGTCTTTTTTGCCCACACTGACTTGTCGAATTTGATCTGTTCACTTCTGGCTATTGATGTTGTTAAGCTGATGTTGAGAACTATAAAATAATTCTGGTTATTTGTTTACTTTGTAGTCAATATATTTTTTATTTATTTATTTTTGTTTTTGAAATCTAGGACAAGTCTTGCTGTGTTCTTATGTATTAAAGTTGTAGAGGTCATGAGCTATTTTCTTTGGCAGGTTAAAAGCAACTTTTTTTCTAAATTTATGCCAGGGAAGAGTTCATTTTGACTGGACTAAGCAATGACAGCTTTTAAACAAACTATTCCAGGGTTTTGTATGCATCCTGAACATTTATACTAGGAACAAAATAATAGTTCTAATTATACATTTTTCTAGTTTTAAAAAAGTAAATTCATACAAGTATAAAAACTAAATATTTTATAACCTTTCAAAAATAGTGTTCAAATTATTCTGACTAAATTACTCAAAATGGATGAAAGAAAATTGATAAAATGGAAAAATTAAAATAGGCATTTAGCTAAGACAGTGGAGACATTATGTACATATATCTGTTGAAATGATTTTTTGAGGATGATGTTATAATATCTTGCATATCCCAAATGTTTGTAAATAATAGAAAACATAAAAACTATGCTCAGGAATATTATTAAGATTGTCTTTGAGAAAATTTGGATGTTTATAATTTTGGATAATACTATACTAATTTTTGGAAACCAGAAGTTTTGTGACAGCCATAAAATTCAGCTTTGGCTCACTAAAACCAATGTCTGTCCAAAAAATTAGACAGTCAAAATGAAATGAAATAAACTACTATTTTATAACTCCCTTTTAGTTATGTTCCATGAAAATAAGTGGCTCCATTTATTTGAATGTTTAAAAATAAACTTGAGTCAGTGATCTGGTAAACATTTATTGGATACCAATCATATGTTAGTTATAGTAAGAGTATACATTTCCCTTTGTTCCATTGTTCCTGAGAAGAAAATCTAGTTAGGTAGTAACTAGAATTGATTGGTAGTGGGAGATTATAAATCCTTCCATGACATCTTAATTGGAATCTTGGTGGCCATGTTTACTTGCTCAAAAATTACTAAGAAATGGAAATTCTCCCTTTCAACTTATTTATTTGTAGTTATGAATACACTTGCTGTTATGATTACTCATAAAATGTTTTCATAAAATATTTGTAATAGTAGCTCCATGTACTTAGTTCACATGTACTAGGAGAAATTTTGTCTAAGGTTGTAGGCAGATGCTTTCATTTCTTTGCTAAATTATATCAGTTAGTTTTATATTCAGTTA
Source organism: Taxidea taxus jeffersonii (assembly GCA_003697995.1). Taxonomy (NCBI): domain Eukaryota; kingdom Metazoa; phylum Chordata; class Mammalia; order Carnivora; family Mustelidae; genus Taxidea; species Taxidea taxus. The sequence continues at coordinate 10,730 of RCUC01162825.1, read as the reverse complement.
TGGTGAGAAAAGCTCTAAGTAATTGTATTAAAAGAAGGTAGAGAAGTTTATTTCTTTCTCAGATGAAGAGCCAGAGGTACGTTGTCCAAGGCTGGTGCTGTAATGTGTGGTGACATTAATCTAGGCTTCTTTTATCTGTGCTCTGCTGTGCATGTAGTTAATTTTTAGGGTCATTTTGTGGTCCATCATGGTAGTTCCAACTCTGACATTGACATAGGAAAGACGTTAGAGTTTGAAACTGATGGTCAAGAAGGAATTCTTACATCTTTGGTGCAAAAGGTGGTTTTATTAAAGCACTGGACCCGTGGGCAGAAAGAGGTGCCCTGGGGTCATGAAGAGTGGCCCCTTATATACTTTCAAATTAGGAAGGGTTTAGGGATAGTGTAAATCTCTAAGGAATTTTGGAAGCAAGGTTTCCAGGACCTTGAGGGTGCTAGCTATTGTTAGGATATGTCGTTTTTTATAGTTTAATAAAACCTTAGTCATGAGACCCTTCAGATGTATATCTGTGTGTCATATGCTGGGGGGATGATTGCCAACATGTATTTGTGTGTGGGGGGGTGTAGATAAAGGAAGTTTCCAAAGGAATTTTTATGTTAAAGTAGACTTATAGGATCCTGGGGGTTCAGCAAAGATTGGCCTTTGCCCTTAACAAAGTATTAACAAGGCAGCTGAGTTTCTAGAAGAGCGTCACTCTGCCTATTTTAAAAACTTGTCAATGGGCTATAAGTAGTAGGAAATTTAATCTTCCTTTTGCCTTTGTTTCCCACATCAACATCATATACAAATTTCATGAGCAAGAAGCACAACACTTGGGTTTACCTCCCAATGGCTTAAGCATGTCACCTTTCTATATCTAGTTGCAAAGTACTGGGGGAAATGCAATCTTAACACTAAGTGAAATTTATCCTACCCTAACTGTAAGGCTGTATTTTTAAAGAATTTGAGCCAATGATTTTGGGGAGCAAATATTTTCTAACAGATACCATTGTTGGGCACGCATGGAATTTGGCACACCTAATTGCTATAGATGGGATGCTTTCCAGATAAAAAAATCTGTACAGGGTACACCCTGTTTTTCCCCCTTGTACTACTACATTTTGTTTTCAACATAGGGGAGTAATTATAGTAAAGTACAGATAAGTCATGTTACTCATCTTCTCTTAAACTTCCAGTGACTTCCATCTTACCCAGAATAAAATCTGTTCTTCACCATGGCCCTTAAAGCCTTCCATGATATTAATTCTATTTCCCTGACTCTCTACCTATGAATCCCAGCTCACCATTTTTTATCTACCTTGACTCCTTGTTATTTCCCAAATAAGCCAAGTAGGCTTCCAAATTAGGGCATTTCCTTGCTTTGAAAGATACTTTCCCTGACCTCTGAATCATTGTCTATCCATCAGACTGATTCATTTTTCTTTATAGAAATGTCACCTCTTGGGGCACCTGGGTGGCTCAGTCAGGTAAGTGGCTGCTTTTGGCTCTGGTCCAGGTATTGAGACCTGATTCAGGCTCCATGTTCAGCAGGGAGTCTGCTTCTCCCTCTCCCCTGTCACCCCCCTGCCCCAGCTCATGCTCCCTTTCTCTCAAAAAAATAAATAAAATCTTAGAAAAGAAAAGAAATGACACCTCCTAATTCATATTAAGTATGAATTTGTTTTTATTTCCTCTCATTAGAAAGTAAACTCCATGAGAGCAGGGTCTTTGTTCGTTGGTAGTTATCTACTGCAATTTCCTTTTCCTTTAAGTAATTACCATCCTGCATGACTCAGTCAGTTAAACCTCTGTCTTCGGCTCAGGTCATGATCCCAGAGTCCCAAGATTGAGTCCCGCATCAGGCTCCCCGCTGAACAGGGAGTCTGCTTCTCCCTCTGACCCTCACCCTTCTTGTGCTCTCTCTCACTCTTTCTCAAATAAACAAAATCATTAGTAATTAATGATAATGAACCATCCTTTTACCTATTCTAATCAGATATAAGTGACTAATATTTATTTTTTTAAAAGGTAACTGTTTTCATCACTGAGATTTTTTTTCCCCAACCATGGTACTTTAATTTCCTTCCCCTCTCAAGAGAACATTCCTTTATAATAGTTTTACTTTCTCTCCTCCTATCCACTAGTTTTTTTTTTTTTTTTCCTTTTCCTTGATACCTTTAGAATACATTTAGTTCTTCCCTCTTGACCTTCATTTCCTAGCTTTTTTTTCTTTCCAGGTCATTCATGTCTAATAGCAATTTTCTTAATTTCTGATTCAGCAAACTTTTCTTAATATTGACATTATATATTTTTAAAAGACCATCTTAATTCATTAAATAACTTTAGTATATCAAGGTTCACATCTTACCATTATTTCCTCTGCTGCTCATCTTTCCTCACATTGAGATCTCTGTTTTGGTTTCTTTATTTGGGTGAACTCTTTCTTCAAGCACTTGAGTAATAAGATTTCTCTGTTTTTTAAATAACCCCTTTTCTCTCTCATTTTCTCATTTCATTTTCTCTCTGAATTCATTGTTTCCTACATTTTATTTTTGCAAATGATAAATTCAGTGCTAGTTTCTTAGGTTTTTTTGTTTGTTTGTTTTGTTTTGTTTTTTGTCCCCCTTGAATTTGAGACATATGTTTTAAATATCAATAAAATAGAATATCCCATTTGGCAAAAGGCAGAAAAACTAATCACTCTCTCTTGACTATTTTTAACATCAAGGACACCAACCTGTTCACTCTTGTTGAAGTTCTCTTTAGATGTAGGTACTCAGACTAAGCTCTTCCTGGGGTTGATTGCCTCCAGCTCTGCCCTACTTTCTCCTGATTCTTTTTTTCCTTCCAAGACTACTAATGAGGGAACCCTTTGAAAATTTAATAGGGATAATGCCACTACGAGTTTTCTAGTTTTAGTAGAATCTTAGCTAAGTAGATGAAAGTAAATTGTAGTTGGGCTTAGAGGGTAAGGAAGGTATACTTAGGTTTCCATATTCAATGGAATCACTCAGCAAGAAAGGAGCTCTTGTTAACAGCAGGATGTTTAGATTAAACAAGATACGGTTTTTCTCTCCTCATAGAGATTTGCAAACAAAACAATAAATAATAAAGTGTTTATATTAAGAATATTTACTTTCAAGTGATTTCATTATTAGCCATGAAAATAATTTATTCCATAAAATAAGACTTTTGCTGGAATAGTGAAAATGATTAAACTTTAGTTCAAAGTGAAGGTAAGAACAAAAATAAATTTAATTGTTAAGCATTGAGTGGGTACACTAATGTTATTATAAATCACAAAGACTTTTACAAGTGAACTTTTGAGCAAAGAAAGGTTAACCTAATTATGCTGTCCTGGCAAGTTTGTTTGTTTTTTTAAATCTGAAAAGAAGGAGGTAGGAAATCTAATTAAGAAAAATTCATGGATTTCAGAGAAAGATAGTAGCATAAGAATAGACTTGCAAGGGGCCGCTGGGTGGCTCAGTGGGTTAAAGCCTCTGCCTTCGGCTCAGGTCATGATCCCAGGGTTCTGGGATCAAGTCCCGCATCAGGCTCTCTGCTCAGCAGGAAGCCTGCTTCCCCCTCCACCTCTCTCTCTACCTGCCTCTCTGCCTACTTGTGATCTTTGTCTGTTGAACGCCTGGGTGGCTCAGTTGGTTAAGCAGCTGCCTTCGGCTCAGGTCATGATCCCAGCGTCCTGGGATCGAGTCCCACATTGGGCTCCTTGCTCGACAGGGAGCCTGCTTCCCCCTCTGCCTGCCACTCTGTCTGCCTGTGCTCGTTCGCTCTCTCTCCCTCTCTCTGTGACAAATAAATAAATAAAAATCTTAAAAAAAAAAAAAAAGAATAGACTTGCAAGGGTATTCTTTAAAAATCTGAGCTAGGGGCACCTGGATGGCTCAGTGGGTTAAGCCTCTGCCTTCAGCTCAGGTCATGATCTCGGGATCCTGGGATCAGTCTCGAATTGGGCTCTCTGCTTTGGCGGGGAGTCTGCTTCCCTCTCTCACTCTCTGCTTGCTTCTCTGCCTACTTGTGCTCTCTGTCTATCAAATGAATAAATACAATCTTAAAAAAAAAAGTCTGACCTAAATGATTAAAGAAAGATGAAGATACCTAAAATTATTTTAGCATCATTGAAACTAAAAGTCTTTTCTAACTATGAGGTTGGATCACATAAAATTGCTAATATTCAATCATTTTTGATCTACAAAAATAGTAATTTCATATGGTTCAGCTTAATGTCAAATACATCCTTAGGGAAAATTCTACAGACACTATGTCTTGATCACATATGATAGAAGAAACACAAAACTAATATTGTTTAGAGAATTATTCATTGTCATAGGAAGCTTTAAAAATATAATAAGTATCAAGTTTTTCTTGACACAACTACCCTATTATAATTTTTTAATTTTAATTAAACAGTTGACTAGATTGTTTAAAACATTTGTTCTTTTCATAAAGGATATGTGCATGCTATTTTTTCATAACTCCCGAGTATTTAAGAATATATGTCTTATATGTTAGTTAATGTAGTATGAAGAATGTTGTATCGCATCAACAATATGGACATAATCTTTGTTTTTACTTCCTCAGAGGCAAATTCCATGGACAAAATATCTCTTTAGAGTCTTTTTTTTTTTTAATTTTTTAGAGATTTTATTTATTTGTTAGAGAGAGAGCAAGCGAGCACGGGCAGACAGAGAGGCAGGCAGAGGCAGAGGGAGAAGCAGGCTCCCTGCCGAGCAAGGAGCCCGATGTGGGACTCGATCCCAGGACGCTGGGATCATGACCTGAGCCGAAGGCAGCCGCTTAACCAACTGAGCCACCCAGGCGTCCCTAGAGTCTTTTTTAAATCCATTTGGATCAGTATGCCTGCTCGTTAGGATATGTCTTAACCATTATGCTCTTTTTGTGTGTGTATGTATGTGTATATTGGATACTTTTTATCTAAATTTTCAGGCATTCTATTTTCAGGAAAACTTCACTAAGTTTTGAAAGTTATTTTCTATATGCATTTTTTTCTTTTTCTTTTTTTTTAAGATTTTATTTATTTATTTGAGAGAGAGTGCGTGCTTGCGCTTGTGAGCAGGAGTTGGAGGAATGGGCAGAGGGAGAGAGACAAGCAGACTCCCCGCTCAGCAGGGAGCCCAATGTGGGACTCAGTCCCAGGACTCTGGGATCATGACCTGAGCTGAAGGCAGATGCCACTGAGCCACCCAGACACCCTGTACCCATTTTTTCCTGTTTTCTTCAGAAATATAATTATCACAATACTGAATCTTAGTTTTCTCTCCTCCATGCATCTTCTCACTAAATCCCTTTAATTCTACTAGAAATTTACTCTGATTTTCTGATTTTTCTCAAGTTCTTCATTCACTACTTTAAAGAATATATATTTTTAAATTTTATTTTATTCTTTCAGCATTCCAAGATTCATTATTTATGCACCACACCCAGTACTCCATGCAATATGTGCCTCCTTAATACCCACCACCAGGCTCACCAACCCTCCCACCCCCCTTTCCCTCCAAAACCCCCAGTTTGTTTCTTAGAGTCCACAGTCTCACATGGTTCTTCTCCCCCTCTGATTTTCCCCAACTCACTTGTCCTCTCCATCTCCCAATGTCCTCCATGTTATTCCTTATGCTCCACAAGTAAGTGAAACCATATGGTAATTGACTCTCTCTGCTTGACTTATTTCACTCAGCATAATCTCTTCCAGTCCCATCCATGTTGATACAAAAGTTGGATATTCATCCTTTCTGGTGGAGGTATAATACTCCATTGTATATATGGACCATAACTTCTTTATCCATTCACCTGTTAAGGGGCTCTTTCCACAGTTTGGTGACAGTGGCCATTGCTGCTATGAACATTGGGGTACAGGTGGCCCTTCTATTCACTACACCTGTATCTTTGGGGTAAACACCCAGTAATGCAATTGCAGGGTCATAGGGTAGCTCTATTTTTAATTTCTTACAGAAATTAATTTCTTAAAGAATCTCCACACTGTTTTCCAAAATGGCTGCACCAACTTGCATTCCCAACAGTGTTAGAGGGTTCCCCTTTCTCCACATCCTCTCTAACACTTGTTGTTTACTGTCTTGTTGATTTTAGCCATTCTAACTGGTGTAAGGTGGTATCTCAGTGTGGTTTTGACTTGAATCTCCCTGATGGCTAATGATGATGAACATTTCTTCATGTGTCTGTTAACCACGTAAGAATATTTTTACTGCAGGGCACCTGGGTGGCTCAGTTGTTAAGCATCTGCCTTTGGCTCAGATCATGATCCCAGGGTCCTGGGATCGAGCCCCACATTGGGCTCCTTGCTTGGCAGGAAGCCTGCTTCTTCCTCTCCCTCTCCCCCTGCTGTGTTTCCTCTCTCTCACTATGTCTCTCTCTGTCAAATAAATTTCAGGTGAAATATGAGGAAGATTAATAGGAACTTACTAGCAAAGGTAGTAAGAAGAAAAGACAGCTCCACACAGTGAGAGAACTAATTTGAAGATCCTGAGGTGGGAAGGATCATTTCACATTAGAAAATCCTACCATGCAGCTAGTGCTGCTAGGCTACAGAAATAGAGTGGTATTCTCACAAACAGCTGGGGAAAAAAAAATAAAGCATTTGGGGCATTGTTTGTTTACTTAAATTTCAATCTAAAACCAATGAGAAATAATTATAATCAGGGGTATAATCAAACTTTAAGAATGTATCACTCAAGGTTCAGCATTAAGAATGAATCTGATGGAGGAGCAGAGGAGATGACTATTTAGAAGTCTATTGTAGTAGTAAAGTGAGAATTAGCAGAATATAGCATAGAATAGCACTTTGGTATTAATGTTATTTTTCCAGTAGAGCTCAGATATCTAGACAAAGTCATAGACAAAATATGTTTGATTTCATTCAGTTTTGAAATACAGACACATAATTACAGTGATAAAGCTTTGGAAATGATATTCCATAGAATCTAATCTGGAAAATACAGGTAAAATGAGAAAAGGATATAAACTGACACCAAAACAAAAAAAAAAAAAAAGAAAGAATAAAATAACATGGAGTGTTCATTACTTTGCAGATAGCTTATATAATTAACACCACAACACTGTAAGGTAAATACTAGTATTATCCTAAATATATATGTGAGGGACATAAAGTACAGAGATATTAAATCATATGTTTCAGCTTATAAATTTGAGACACAGTATAAATCAGACAAAGCACATGGAAAAGAAAGGAGAAGGAAGCCACGCTGACCATCACATCTTTCCTGGACAGGTGATATAGACAGCACATATCCATGTTCCTCATAAACCACAGTGGGATAGTCTTGGTGTAGTTACATTTTCTCTTCTTCTCAATTCTATTAAATTCTCTTTACTCTCATTCCTTTTTACTATCATGCCTTTTTTAGTTTCTTATTTCATGTATACCATGAACTCTAAAAATTCTCTTACACATCAAAGCATTAGAATGTTTCTTCTGTTTTCTAAATGAAATCATCTTTCAAAATGGTCTCTTCTCTTGCTATTGGTGTTGGCTTTTCTGTTTTTTGTTTTCTTTTTAGCATACCATGTTCTTCTTCCATTTTAAGGAGATTCCATATTATGGCTTTTCTCTTAGGTTGTCTTTGAGTTAAGACTATTTTGCCTGAAGATGACTGGTACCTCTGTGAGGCAATATTCATGTAGATTATGAAGTATATGGTGCTTCATAACTCATGCAGTGAGTGAGCCCTGCATTTGGTTTTCCCATTTTAATAAGAGCTATATAAAAATATTTTTCCTTATCCCAACAGACTGGTTTACTTAACTTTAGGGGTTCTTGCCTAATATTTTGAACTATAAAATGGCTTTTTAAAATGTCATTTAGGGTAAAAGTATACTAGGGAAAAAACTGGAGTAATGAACAGTCATCATCTATAGCCTCTACATCTGTTACCCTTCATTTATCAAGTCTTTTGCTTTGGCAGATCTGTTATTGGTAGAAAAGGGATGCCTCCCTTCCAGCACTCACACCTGCTCACCTGCTTTTTTGCGAGTTTACCTTTTCTCACACAGTGCCAAGAGTAAACCCTTTGAAGAGGTTAAGCCATTATGAACATTTATGTCAAACTTACTTTATGCCATAGATTTTTGCATTTATTCCTCTATTCAGTCTACTTTGGCTAGCACTTATAAAGATAGTTGTAGGAATTTTCTATCTTTCCAGTTTGCCTAAGCAGGCTTCTATTTCTCCTTCTCCTATACAGACTTTCCATTCAAATTAAAAAAAAAAATACATAAATTAAAACAAAAATTGAGGGACCACGTGCCTTCTTTTCAGTCCTGTCTCCCTTGCTTTGAAGTTCATCACAATTTAAAACATTTGCACATTAAAAGGTACTATTATTTACTTTTCCCTGTAAGTACTATTTCCATTTTTGTACTTCTGCTTATATTAATCCCTTAGATGGTGAAGTCTTTTTCTCTACTGTAAAATCCTTCTTGCTCATTAATATTCAAATCAAATACCATTTTCTCTAAGAACACTCTTCTGATTTCCCAATGTAGAATCAAATAATTCTCTTTTCTCCCAAATACTTAAAGTCATCCCTTAACACTGACAATTAGTATAGTACTTACTATATCCTGCTGTATCTTACAGTGCCTTTAAGTTACAATCTGGTGGCCAACAAGCGTGTGATCCCCTTGAGGAGAGATCATGTCCCTTTTTTTATTTTAATTTACCACAACATTAAGCATATTGGTTTGTTCATTGGTTAAATAATGATTCTCTTTATAGATAGCAAATAAATAAATCAATATAACCAATACTTCTTTCTTACTTAACTGAATAAATGAGTCAATATAAAAATTCAGTTTAATGGATATAACTGGAAATAGTGCCAGTCTCTACATTTGAAAACAATGTAAACCAATCTAAATTTATATTGTTAAAACAAAACAAATTCTAAATAAATAGATGAAAATAGATTAAATAGGTTAAAAAACATTCCTTGGTCCTCTTTCACTGAAAGCTTAATTTAGGACCCCTATTTTTTGGAATCACCCTTAGTAATTGTCTACAAAGTGAACTGAATCTTGGCACCATGTAACACAGTTATCCTTGTACAATGCAATCTTTTACTTTTCATGAGAAAAAAATTGAAAACAAGTCATGCATTATGGAGAATTATGAATCACAAAGCTAATTCACTTTTTGTATGAATAACCCACTAGGATTTATAAAATGTCCACTAGCTAACATATAATTAAGTAAACTAATTCTAGGAATGTATCCTAAATAAACAGTTTAAGATGTAGACAAAGATTGCTATGTAAGACTGTTCTTTGAAATACCACTATGGCAAAAAGTGAAAATATAGGCCAGATATCTTCTATTGCACCTCCAATTTGTTCCCCATCCTTCCTGACCCTGCTTGGACTTGGGATACTGACTTGTAAGGATTATATCAAAAGGCTCCCCTTGCCCTCTGGCTTCAGGTTAGGTTCAGGCTGTGAGAATCCTTGGCAAGAGATAGAAAGAATAGAGGAGTGAATTGTCATAATATTTATTTTGCTGATTCCTCCCCTATGAGGTCTCCTTAGCTGGGTGTGTGAAAGGCATTGTTCTTGAGGCAGCCCACTCTACAGCTTCCTTTTCTTGCCAGGTTTTACTAATCTCTTCTCTTCTAGCCCCAGTTCCAGATTTATTGCTTGTAATTTCCTTGTGCTCCTTCCTTTGTATTATAACATTCCTCGAGTTGTTCTTGATTGTTTACCATCTGTTTCCTATAGAGACTCTGACTAAGACAAATGTAAAAACTCTGAGTCAGATCATGCTTTCCTATGTTCCTGTTCTCCTATATCTCTGTGACCATAGAAACAAGTGTCAAATGGATTCTCCAGAAGCTTGGGTCCCTGACTAACTGGAAGGAGGAGGCTCTCCTTGTCCTGTTAGGACAGGTAATATTCAATAAAATCAATCTTTTATAAACCACTGATATTTGGGGTGTTTCTTATGATTTATAATAGCCAAGTCTATCATGATTAATAAATGTTCCACTGACAGGCAATGTTCTAAGTGTTGTGAATAAAACAAAAAACAAACCAAAGTTCCTGCCTTCAGGTAGTTCAGTAGTTTATATTCTACTAAGTGAGAAAGACAACTAAAAAATAGAGAGTATGCTATTGATTTTTTTTAGGATTTTGTTTATTTATTTGACAGAGACACAGAGAGAGGAAACACAAGCAGGGGGAGTGGGAGAGGGGGAAGCTCAATCCCAGGACCCTGGGATCATGACCTGAGCCGAAGGCAGACACTTAATGACTGAGCCACTCAGGTGCCCCTGCTATCGATTTTTGAGTAATAAGTATTATGATGAAAAATAAGAGTAGTGGTGGTTTGCATCAGTTATTATTTGTATTAGTTTCCTAGGGATACTGTACAAAGTACCATACACTTAGTTACTGAAACAACAAAAATTTATACTCTCACAGTTCTAGAAGCTATTAGTCCAAGATCAAGGTATTGGCAGCACAGTGCTCCCTCTGAAAGCTATAGGGGAAAATTCTTTCTTGCCTGTTACTAGCTTCTGGTGGCAGTCATCAATCTTGGCATCAGTTCCTTGGCTTGCATTTGCATCATTCCAATTTCTGCTTGTCAGGAGGCATTCTCCCTGTGCTTCTGTGCCCTCTTCTTTTTTTTTTTTTTTAAGATTTTATTTATTTATTTATTTGTTAGAGAGAGAGAGAGAGAGAGAGAG